>MCGO01000099.1:0-148247 GCA_002104985.1 Rhizoclosmatium globosum | reverse complement strand
TGACAGGTTATGCTGGAGCTGTATTGGGTCCAGACATTATTGAAAGGAGTCCAGACGTTCTGGGAGTAGTTGGATTCCTGTTTAGTTCGACAGCGAAAGGGGTTCTGGGTCAATTATCACATCCAAGATTCCTGCGTGTGGAACGTACCCAACCTCGCCTACATTTTCGAATAAGAACAAGTATCGTACTTTTTTAGAATGGCTACGGCATTGGGTATTTTCTGTTCATTATGGTGTGTTTCCAGCTAAATACGCTTCATAAAAGGGTACGGTGAACACTTTTATCAAGTATTAAAATACTTTCACGTTCAAAATGTTGCCTTGATAATTCAGGAGGGAGATGAAATGTCGATGAGTTACGGGGATTGATATTCGTGCAAGTTTCGTCAAACACGGAATTACAATAGTACAAACAGTCTCACTGCCTTATGGATACAGTAAAGACATGTTAACATCAGCATGCGATACATTAAAGCGATCAAACGTCCGGTATTTTTTATTTTAACTCAAGCATATATGTCATCAAGCATTTACACGGATTTCGGTTTATGCGGTCTCGTAGGCCCCGAATACGTTTGGTTGGGAATACCAATATCTGTAAGTCTCTACGGTTTTACTTTTGTGCGCTGATCCCATCCACAGCTCCAGTTTCAGATAAAATGGCATATTTGGACCTAGGGTACATTCAATTCAACAATCCTCTGTCATTAGCAGCTACGAATTTGTCATTCTATCAACAGATATATCCTCAAATTGATAGCATTCATTTAAATGGAATGAGTATCTCAAGCATCATTTCCAACCTGCAAAACAATTTCGGCAACTTTGATTGTATTATGACTATGCTTCTAGATTTGACAAGGTAAAACTCAAATTTGTGAATTATAATATGACACTTGGACTATTGTGTAGCTCGTGAAAAATAATCTTGAATACACTGCCGAAATGCTGGCGGCTGGACAACTACGCGATAAAGCGAACTACACACTCTTTCAATCCGTAAAATATACAGGATTAAAAGCACAGCCTATTACGCTTAACCAATATGGCGACCTCGCATTGTAAGTGACTTTAACTATTGTATGTTCTAACTCTCGACTACAAGACCATTTGAAGTACAATCCACACTTGGTGACTTGAACGGAACAGTTGTAGGATTTGGAATGACGAACCAAGATGCGACGGCATTCACACCATATCACAACGTAAAACCGATATTCTTTGGAAGTTCCTCGAATGTCCCTCTCGATGTTTTGGATATTCATATCGAAGAATATTTGCCGTCATTTAATACCAGAACGGGCAAACTTGTTGCTGGATTCATGGTCATTTGTGGATTTGCTTGCTCTATAAGCTTCTATGCCACATTAATCCACAGACGAAAACCTACAATGATTCGATCATCTATTTCATTTCTTTTCATGACAATTTTCGGGTCGTGGTTGCTATGGGCATCACTTCCTCTGTATTTGGTGAACGAACAGTCATTAAATGTGTCTTGACAACGTGGTTTCAACTCACTGGATATTGCGTTATTATCGCCGCGTTGATATCAAAGATGGCTTTGACATATACGCTTATTTTAAGCGGCAAGAAAGTGAAACGAGGATTTCAGCGTTTCATTTTCTAATGAAACCGTTCATTTCAATTGTTGCTGTCGAAATTGTGAGTGTATGATCAATTGAAAATTGAAAACTCATATGTCCTGCGGATTAGGGTCTTATGATTCTTTGGAGCATTATGACAACGCATTTCGTTGTGACTCCAACTATCTTGTACGATGAATTCGTGACATACTGTCGATCGAGCAAAACGAAAGGCATCATATCTATTTTATTATGGGTGTACAACGTATTACTACTTGTTGTTGGAATCATCCTTGTTCTTATTACGCGAGATGCAGAAAATTACACCGGAGAGACTACATACTCTGCCACTATTGTAGCAACGTTTGCTGTGATTGGATTGGTCGTCATTCCAGTCAATCTCTCGGCTTCTCATCCCACTTCTAGATTCATTGACCTTCAAATTCTCTCAACTGCCCTTCTAATCTGCATCACGCTAGGTTCACTAATGATACCTAAACTTTTAATCATAATCAACGAAGAAAGAAAGATTGAACAAGGTCTCAGGAGTTTCTTCAAGGCTGTTACAACGAACCAAGAAGTGTCCTCGCTTTTGGGCACAAGCAATTTGAGGCACTCAGCCGTGAAGCACTCACAAACAGGATCGTTTAATGGAGCACCTTTGAAATTAACAGAGTCTTCTGGGGTTAGGAAAGCACTGAAGACGAAAGTTGTTGGATCTAGACCCGAAGTGCAACATAAGGATATGGTACCGGAGTTTTTATCAAATTTGAATCGAATTAATATTTAATTTCCAGGGAATCGCAACGTGTTGTGTGATGGCAGCTTACTCTCCTATCTACAAGCCTTGGGTCTTGGCTCAACTCTCATTTATGTCAATCGGCAAAAACACGTGGATTCAAATACATGATCATAACAATTCTAATATCTTCTTTGTTCACCCAAGTACGAAATGCGAAGCCTTGGAGCTCGAAAGAATTCTTATCTCTCACACCGAACCAACCAAAGGAGCCAGGCGCTTACTCATTGAGTTTAAATCTTATGAGGATTTGGAAGAATTTAAATTTAAATTTTTGGCGGCTGCAGCTGGACTGAGCCAGTCAGAAGCGGAGGAAGATTCACATCAATCTCACACGTACAAATAAAAACCGTGTTTGGTGAAATAATTTATTCCTTATAAAAACTCGTCGTCGCTTCCGTCGCTGATTTCCCACTTGTGTGCCAACTCTTCCATCACGCTCATGGCCCTTGCAGACTCCTTTGCAGCAGCCTTTGCATCTTCTGCTTCAGCTTTCCCAGATCCAGCCATAACAACAAGTTTAAGCACAGGTCGGTCCTGTGTTCCACTGGTATAACTCTTCTTTCCTCTCTGCGAATTGGCGGTGGCTAGTCTCAAAGCGGATTCCGAAGACTCTGGTTTACTCTGAACTGTTCCAATTGCTTCATTTGATGCAGGTAGAAGTCCATCGCGTTTCAAGTTGGGGTATTTGGCGCCAATCTTTTTGAATATGTCTCGCTTTGCAGAGACAACACGTTCCCTCCTCAACAAATCCAACTTTTTTTCGTGAGCTTGCGAGTCCATGACTTTTGAGATTCTGAGTTTAAGTAAATCCTCACGGACAATTTGTTCTCGCTCGAGGTCATGGTTTTCGCGTTCTATGAGTTCCTTTTTCTTGAGGAGTTCTTGTGTATTTGTGATACATCGACGAAGCTCGGCTTCGAGTCTAATGTTTTCGACTTCCATTGCTGCTGCGTGTTCTTTGAGGTAGTTGGTTGCTTTTTCTTGGGCTGCGTTCTCCATTTCTTGAATTTTGAGGTCAGCTTCGCGTTGGAGTTTTATACGCGTTTCCAACAATGATCTTTCCAGGATAGCCACTTTTTCGTTGTGAGCTCGGTCAGAGTCGATAATGTCTTGCCGGATTTTGATGATTTCTGCTTCGTGTCTGGATCGTTTCGAAATGATGTCCGAGAGTCCCATCATGTCTTGTTGTTTGGATTCAAGCTTGAGTTCCAGTTCAATAATCACATTCTTAAGCTCTTCGATTTTGATGCGGTTGTACGCTTCACGGTCTCTACGTTTTTGGGCAAATACTTCAGTGTCTTTCTTTTTCCCGTCTTGAAGAGAGTCGATTGTTGCTTGCTTTTCGTCTTTCTTGTTGAGTAAATATCTGATGTATTCCGTCTAAAGGATGTGAGTGAGTTGTGTGAAAAAAAACTGAAATACTCACTGTATCTTTTTCAGTTGACTCAATTTCGTTACGATACCATTCATTTTCTGCTTTACTGTTTTGAATTGTGTCAACATGGATTTGAGTTTTGGATTTAACTTACTAATGAGCACACTTTTCCTTGTAACTTGCGAGGTCTTTATCCAAAGACTCAAGTCTTGCGAGAACTATTAAAACACGCAATTATTGACCACGAAATACCTCGCTCGCAATAGTTTCTCGTCCAACTCTTCTAACTTGAGCTCCACAGAAGTTGGGTTGGGAGCTTTCGGTGCCGTCCCCAACAACTGCTTCACGTAAAAATGGCCCGCCAATCCAACACCAGGAGGCGCCTTCTTTCCTTTCTTGACTTTAATTGTTTCGTCATAGTTTTCATCTTTCACTGGAGGATCTGGGATAGGAATACCGGATCCCTTTTGCACAGGCGGCGGAGTCGGTTTCTCTTCTTCCTTCTTTTTCGGAGGCGAGTGGGCTTTTGATTTGCTTTTAGAGCTTCCTTTCGCAGCAGCCATTTTATCCTGAAACGAAAAGGAGAGGAATGGAAATCTTTGAAAAATGACAATTGCATCTGATGCAGTTGGACGCAACTTCTGTGGCCCGCACAAGAAGGATATGTGCCATATTTGTGGCATGGACTTTCGAATGACGAACGAGTTGGCAGAGATTCGAGCTGGATTGAGACCTGAACCTACCAAGTTGCAGAAACTCGCCGAGGAGAGAACCATCCTTCAGCGTGGAATCCGCTTCATGCGTGGGCCGGCAGGGGTACCTCCAGTGATGAAGGCAAACTACGACTTCCATGTTCAGCAGCTTGCGAAGGTCGAGAAGGAAATTGAAGATCTTACCAAGGCCGAGTCTGATCGAAAAGAGCTGGAAGAAGCGACTGCAAAGTCAAGGGCAAAGTATGCCAGCCAGGATGCAGATACGAGGGCGATAGCGATGGCTATGGCAGCGAAGAACCCCGAAAAGACGTCATTTGAACTGGGGGGTGTTGAAACACAGGAACTGTTTGAGAAGGTTGCATCAGTCCCTCTTAAGAAGTCGGAAGCTGATCCTAATACGTGCTCTTATTGCCAAAAGCCGTCTATAGTTTCGTTGAAGTATTGTGCCCGTTGCAATGCTGTAAGATATTGTGATGCGAACTGCCAGAAACTGGCATGGAAGGGTCATAAATTAGAATGCCAACCTGCTGAAAAGAAAACGAAGGGAAAGCTGCCGTTGTCTTGGGCTCAACTCGCTGAATTTAAGGGGGTTGCTGAGGGACGCGAATTGGTTGTTCGAGTTATGCTCAATGACAAATTCGGACCAAAAACTGTGCTGAAGTGCAAAGATAGCCAAGGGATTGTGAAGCCGATTGTTCTTGTAGAGAATGGGGGATTGGATCGCGTCGTTCCTGGAACAGTCCTTCGTTGGAAAGAGCCCAGATTTGACACAAAGACAGACGGAGCACTTCTGGAGAGTTCTGATCTTTTGAATATTACTCTCGACAAGTCAGACTAATTTCGCAATAAATGTCCGAAAATGTTCTCCACTTATCAGCAACAAGCCAGCCAGAGCACGCCGTGTCCCGCACTTTCGCTGACGCCATCAGACCTCGTAGAGCTTGGCAAAGATGACAACTTTTCTGAGCTTGGGCCACGGGGGATAGCACGGCTTTGGAGCAGGCCAGCATTCATAACCCAGTTTACACCGACACAGCTGAGAACACTCGCCGATTGGGCAACTCATCGCTTTAAGAAAGTCATGCCGTTTATACTCATCAATTCGGATAAACACTGGGCGGCAGTCGTCCAAAGTCTCTTCTTTTCTCCAGTCTTCATGTACCATCCCCCAATCTAACACTTACCCATTCTAATCTTACGTTCAAGATATCCTGATTGTCTGAATCCATCGCCAGCTTACTCGTCTAATCGTGAGGTCTTGAAAGTCAGAAATCGAATGGACGCCATAAGCCATGCTCTGAAAAGCTACCCAGGCTTTAAATGCTCGCAATGTAGAATACGAAGTCAGAATCCCCCTGAAATATGCTGTTTATGTGCAGCAAGGCATGATTTCCATTACATATTTTGTTCTGCAACTTGTTGTGATGCCCACAAAACTGCGAAACATGCACCGTGGCCGCTTTTGGATGGCTCAAGTTCTTATCGTGCGGAAGTTCAAACGCGACTTCAACCTGTATCTATGGACCGAGTTCAAGTACAGCCGAAACCCATTTCCAGTCCTCCAAAGAACGAAACCCAGAAACTCAGTCAGATTCTCCAAAAACTCTATGAATCAGCTCTTATTGAAACTAAAATTCCCTCAATATCGAATCTTGGCCTTCAAGAGCTCAGACAAATTGTTGTTGAGTCACAGAAGACAAAATTGAAGGAACGACCTCTGGGCAGCACCGAAACAGACGCGAGTGAAATTTGTACTGGAGATTCCATTATCATCTTTAAATGTCCTCTATCGCTTGTTCGAATAGAGCATCCGGCAAAAGGAAAACATTGCCAACACCAACAAGTTTTTGATGCTGAAGTATGGATTATAATCCACAGTCGATGGTTTGTTTCTAACTTATGCATGCAGAAGTTTCTACAGTTCAACGAGAAGCGATCGACGTGGAAATGTCCTGTTTGTACAAACCAGATTCAAAAACAGGTATATACCTATAATTGCAACAATAACAATAACACTTTTCGTCAACTAATATATGATACTAGGATCTTATTCTTGATGCCGAAATGCTTCGGTTACTCACAAAATATCCAGACTCTGATAAGTGTATCGTGAAAGAAAATGGAGAGGACTCAGCATTTGTTGAAACTCAATCTGTCGCTACTGTTCAAATGGAAAACGCGCCGATATCAATCCAATCTTCAAAAGTTGTCATTGATTTGGACGATGATTTTGCATTCAACCCTATACATGTGACGGGTGAAAAGCGAAAAGTCGCAATTGATTTGTGTGACAGTGATGACGATGGAACAAATCTGGTAACATCGCGGCCAAAAGTAGACTTTCTGCAAGTGGAAGAAAGAGAGGTCGGAGGCAAGATTGTACGAACGTTTGTTATAGATTGATTGTTGTTTAAAAATGGGCAAGAAAGAAAGTAAAGTAGATATCCGAAACTTGGGTGAAACGTGTGGGTTGAAAAGGGGGAAAGTGTTTTGGTTTCAGAGGTCAGACTTTGTCGGTTGAAAACTTAATAAGGTACCACATGCCGCCGCCTCCCATCCCGACTGCTACAGCCATCGCATCATCATGGAGTGACCATCAGTGCATCCATCGTCTACAGTAACAATGATCTAGCTGGAGCTGTGTGCTGTAGATGGTTCGCGACGACTGTGATGGGTGCGAGAATCTGTCTTGGCGTGATGGCTGATGGGCAACCACAAACTTCGACTTGAACCCAACCAATCGCGAACTAGTATTCTAACAGTATCTTCTTACTATAATAGATGAAGTACGTTGCTGCCTACCTCTTGGCCACCCTCGGTGGAAACGCCACCCCAGCTGCCGCTGACGTTGAGAAGATCCTCACCTCCGTTGGAGTCGAGGTTGACTCTGAGCGTGTCGAGAAGCTCATTGCCGAGCTCGACGGAAAGGACATTGCCGAGATCATCGCTGCCGGTTCCGCCAAGATGGCTTCCCTCCCAGCCGGAGGTGCTGCCGCCCCAGCTGCTGCTGCCGCTGCTCCAGCTGCCGGTGCCGCCGCTGCTGCCCCAGCTGCCAAGGAGGAGAAGAAGGAGGAGAAGGAGGAGTCCGACGACGACATGGGCTTCGGTCTCTTCGACTAAACGCCTTAACTCCTTGATTTATTGCAACGATTTCATTGTGCAAGGTTGTGGATTACTATTGCGGGATATTCAGAAGTGGTTATGTTGGCCTATGTTGAAATAAAACCTTCTGTTGATTCCACACTTGAATGTTTCTATGATGTTTCCCTTTCTGGAATCTACACAATAAGCGACATGGACGTTACAAGTTTATTCGAATTCAACAATAGTGATACTCCCAATAATGACAATAGATGGACAAGACTCCCAGTCCCGTAAAATGCAGTTTGGCGTCGTTTAGATCTGAAGACCAGAAGTAAGCATAAACAAACTTCACATATAGAAACAGTAAAGCAACTCACGTCATCGATATCGAATTCAACATCCACATCATCGTCAGACTCTCCACCAACATCGTTCTCGTTAACCTTGAGCGAATCTGGCAACTCTCCGTAGGTCTTCAACATTCTCGCCTCATCAGCAGTATACTTCAAGATGATATCGGCCTTGGAGTCCTGGTAGTCTCGCAGGGACAAGAGAACCAAGTCTCCAGCAGCAATCCACACCTTCTTTCTGAAGGCTCCACGAATGTGTCCCAATCGCTTCTCTCCGTCCATACATTGAGCTTCAATCCATCCGTTTCCAAGCATCTTTGTTACTGAAGCGTATTCTTGGCCTTCCTCCTTGAAGACGAGTTCTCGCTTTTCACCCTCGTTGTCTCCCTTTCCCCTTGATAATAAAGTGATAATTAAGTATTGTTGATTTAATGAAAGTAGGATTGGATTGCGTTGAGTGGGTGGGAGAGCTTTGACAGGCACTCACTTCTTGCGGTTCTTTCCACCCTTTCCCTTGTTCTTGGGCATTTGATCTAGAAAGTGAAACGAGAAAGGTCAGCAATCGAACTCAGGGCACAGAAGGGGCCTCCGACGATGGCGCTCACATTGTTCTCAAAGAAAGAAAAAACCGAAACTCACCCACAACCAACTTCCATATCAACCCCTTCATGAAGCGGAAAATGAGCAACCAGCCTGGCGATGATAATCATGCAAAAGTTGTTGGATCTACTGCCAGTCCTCTGACAGCTGTTATTGACATTCCAGGGAGAGGTCCAATCAACTTCTCTGTCAATCCTTTGCCCAATGAACCACTCTCGGAATCTATTGGAAGACTATACAAATCAATTAATGCGGAACTGACTTCTGTTCTGACAGGAGGCTCTGCAGTTCCTGTTGTCGACGCCGAGTTGGAGGAACCAGACTCTGACTGAATGTGTGAGCCTGTTCACTCCTGAATAATTTATTGTACAAGCGAAATATACCATTCTGTTCATCTACTCTTTTTTATTTGATTCGCTGCGTGCTCTTGTTGACTTGCGATGGGTTCCTCATGACTTCTTGGATCATTCCCTTCACCTGCGCGACTGCCTTGATGAATTCGATGTTTGCTGGACGTGTTTGGCTCATGGCTAGTGAAGGAAGGAAAGTCAGAAGATTCCATCAAAACGCACACTCAACTGTTGATGAATGGATCAATCTTTTCAATCAAGAACGGGAATGCTTGCACAATTCGTCCGAAGCAGATAAATACTTTAAGCAGAGAAGCTTGTGTGGCCGCGATTTGGCGTTGTTGTTGTTCTTGTGGTGTGGACCCTGTTGGTGCAACCACAGTGCTTTCACTAATCTGGCTACACATGGCAATCATTTTTGGAAGCACTGTCGAGACAATTAACTGATGACTGGCTGGAATAGGGTATTTGACACAAAGGTGAGAAGCGAGAATCACGGCAAAGACTTGTTTCTCAAGGGATGCTTGTTGAAGGAGTTCAGCCAGAAATTCGAAACATACGTCTATTGTTAGCAGTTAGAATATCGATTTGAAGATTCATAATGTTGTTTACGCATGGATGGAATCTTATCGACAGCAACAGGGATCAGATCATCGCGATATCCTTGGAAGTGCATTAGTTTCATTGACTTCTTAGCGAGAACAAATCGTTGATGAATAAATGCACATGCAGTGGAATTGATTCGAGTTGCTGAAGCTGGTTAGTAACGTATTGGGACTTCAAAAGAGATTATACCATCGTCGCTCAGCATTTCGCCCGCTTCACAAACTTCAAGTAGAGCCTGGAGAGCTGCTGATTCTTGAAGCTCCAATAGTGCATACAGGTGCGCTTCTTTGATTTTTGATGTCTGTTTTTCCAGGTTGAGTATAAGCTTAACATCGAGATTACCAATAATGCGAACTCCACCTTATCCGTGAAAATATTCATTTGATAAGTGTGGAAGTAATAGTGTCTTGACGAAGTCAAATAGCAATCGAGAATCTACAAGATGTTAAAGATGGTTTTCTACGAACAAAGTATTATACCTGCAAAAACACAGCAAACACCTCAGGAATCTTAAAGACTCGTTCATCTACTCGAAAAATAATCAAAGGATTCTGAAGCACGTCTTGGTTTGTTAATATCCTGTGAATCTCGTTAGCCCAAAGATTGTTGAATCTTTCCCACTCACCCTTTTGGAAGCCAAGCTTTTATAGTCTTGATCCACACTTCGCGTGGTGAAATCGAGTTCAAACATTGAAACAGTTTCTGGAATAAAGAACGAATCCTGTCATTTCTACAATCGCAACAACCCTTTCAGTCACTCAGTCCAGCAAAACGAAACTTCTTACGTGCTACTCAAAACAGTCGGGAAAAAGTGATCCACTACAACGTCCAAATACATCAGCAGCTGTGATGATTCCAACGCGCAGAGATATTCCAAACAAGCAATGGCT
Organism: Rhizoclosmatium globosum; assembly: GCA_002104985.1. Classification (NCBI taxonomy): domain Eukaryota; kingdom Fungi; phylum Chytridiomycota; class Chytridiomycetes; order Chytridiales; family Chytriomycetaceae; genus Rhizoclosmatium; species Rhizoclosmatium globosum. The sequence goes on along the minus strand of MCGO01000099.1, from coordinate 137,891 downwards.
GCTCCTGGATCTTGATTACAAGCTTTCAAAACAGGAATCACCGTGGCCTCCGTTACACGAAAGGAGAATAAATCCGTCGCACCACCTCGCAGTGATGGCTTCAACTGGTCATAAAGGATTCGGATTCGATAATCCAACGGAATGAGCGCTTCTCTACTCTGTCGGTCAGTGGAATAATTGAGAATCAATCAGGTCTTAACTCGTCTAAATGGTTCTCGGATTGTAAGAAGCTCGCAGCTGCTACGATTTGTGGGTATTGCGACGCAACCAGACTTGCGATGGAAGGATAGAAGGCTCCAAGACCTTCCCGGTTTTCGGCGCGTTCCATGTATGTCAAGATCCGGTTTATAGGCAGGATGTTCATCACTGACTCGGGATATTCTACGGTTCAGAAGTTTATCAGAGAAAGGACAGAGATTGTTGGCTTATTTACCTGAACAGGTCGGGTTGATTTCGGCGGCGTTGGGTGCAATTCGCTTTGCAAAGTATCGGTCATTGAGGTAAAGGACTTGGAAGAGCAAGACAACGTGGTATGGTTGTATGGCAGCCCCACGCTCGAATGATGCGGTGACTTCCAGATCGGAGATTCGGGTGAATGTTTGGCTTTCAATAAGTCTGCGCGTAGAGCGTTAAATACAACAGGCATAAAAGCACGAATGAAAGAACTGACGTCTCAACGTATATCTTGAGTAGCTCAGGAAACTGAGAATGATATGGAGGCTTCAGCGTGCGTATCGCCTGCATGATCCATTCCTTCACATCAATGCCTGCTTTCTGGTAAATTTTGGCTTTCAACAGTTCATGAACCACGACGATTTCAAGTCCAGAGGACAGCGTACTGGACGTGGCGTGTTTCCTTAGTGCGAGAGATCGATGTGCAATATCGGTTTCTGTTAACAGTTTCTCTGTGAATATCGACCGGAGACGTTGAAGACCATCCGGCGCTTTGATTCCACTTTGAGCCAAAGAATATAAATCTATTGAATTAGTACGACTTACAGACGACAACTTGCACATTTAACACGCCTCTCACAAGATCACGAACTTCTGCTAACTGGTTTGTATGACAAAACACGCCAAGCATAAGTGTAAACTCTGAAGTATCAGATTGCGTGACTTTTATCAAAGCTTGTGTGAACTTTTCGACCGACACGGAAAAGAATTGATCCGCAGCTACAATTAAAGTGGATAATTTCAAGCGTGTTAGGCGTATGCTTTCAAAGCTGTTGGTCGAAGATGGTGGGGCGAGGATATAATTCAGGCAAGCGTGAGACTCTTCAGGTGTTAATTGGAGTTTGAAGTAGCCAGTGAATGCAGAGATGAGACGCATCAGGATACATTGTGTGGGAAGTGGAGACTGTGACGGAGATAAAGGTTAGCTGTGCTCTCTAGAATATCCCCAAATCGACCATGTGTAAAACACACCTTGGACAGCCCTTGAACCCTTTCGAAAACAGCAGATTTCGTAACTCCAAGTTGTTCCATCAAAGCAGTATTTGAGGATTCATTCGAAAAGTACGTAGACTCCGTTGACAGCAGAGAATGAAGAACGTCAACCTTATTGTAGAAGTATGAATCAACGTAAGTATTGAATTCGTTGGTAGGAACGTACAGTATCGCCTTGGATGAGAGAAATATGCAGCACAACATGAATCAACAGGTTTTTCGAGATGAGAAAGTGACGGATGGGAGCGCGGTGTTCAGGACGAGAGAAAACCAAGTGCGTAAGTATTGATGAGATTAGATCTTGAGAAAGGGGATTGATTGAGAGGTGGTGGGCTAATGAGTTAAGGATCTGTCGTTTTTGTGTTTGAGGATGGGTGCATTCACTGCCAATCAGGTACAAACGCACATTCGATAGAGTTGATGGGTAAGTTTGCAAGAGCGACTCGATGGTTGTTGGTATGTGCGAAGGAGTTGGCTGTGCAGAGGAGAGCAGGTTGACTACCCCTTCCTATTCATTTGTGTTATTAAGACTATATGGTTAAAGAAACAGAGTACATGAACAGCGCGGGACAGGTGGGCTGGGTTTCCAGTCTCAAAAGCTGATTGAACAGCTACAAAGTTCTGCATGATTTTGACAATCAAATCAAGGTATTTGTATTTCAAACGTCAAGATAAACACTATTCTTGTAAATTATGTGCTGGCGCCAGTTACGTCAATGAAAAAAACTGACCGACAATTCTTGGATGGTGCTCAACACAACTGAAACTCTCGCTGTGAAGACTTCAATATCTATCGCGTTTGTGGGACCATATTGCCTGTAAGTGATTGGGAGTGCGCTTGCTCTTCTATTTTGTTCCAATGTATTTTTGTTTAGCTATCCAAGCCTCAACTATCATGGAACTATGGTACTTCCGGGAGGAATGGAGAGTCTAAATATCACTCAATACAGTCACTTTGACTCCCCCTCTTCAGCCGATTACTTCTTCTGGTATGATTATGGTGCTGCAGTGAGTGTGTCTTTCGTTGGCCTACTTTCAGATACTAATCGAAAGCAGCTAGCAGTGAGAGACGTGAACAACAATCCGTACATACTTCCCGACACAAGAATCGATATCAAGAGATTCAATAATTACGAGCCTTCTAAGCTTTCCAAAGGAATTCTTGTTATTACAACTGACAGCGGTGGTTTTGGGATGGCTGAGACTTTACCAGATATCGTGTATAATCATCCAGACGTTGTGGCAGTATATGGAGACTTCTCGTTTGCTGCTGCGCGATATACTGCCGCCGTGACTTCACAGTTCAAGGTATGTTTTGGACTTTTTGTTCCTCGAGCTGATCGACTTCAGCTCCCGTACATAAATCCAAGCGCATTTTCAGCCCCATTACTGAATCGAAACAGTTACCCATACGCGCTTCAAATGGATACAAGTTGAGTGCTTATCAATCGCAAGCAAAATCACTTAAAGTATCGCAGTGACTGGCTTTGGAAACGCTCTTCACTTGCTATTACAATACTGGAACGTGCGTCGAATAGCATTCATATATCGAAAGAAGGATACCACATCGCGTCTAGTTTGTCGTGAAATGATTTCAACACTGCAGTTGCGAGGAATTCAAGTTCTGACGGAGATTGATATCGCGGCTGGACAAGGGCCCGATGGGATTAATTATATCGCGAATACTTTGGCTAGAGTTGATGCACGATATATTTACATATATGATAGTCCTCAAGGAATTGGAAGCATTTACTTCAAATTGGCTGCGTAAGATCGGCTCCTAATTTGAAGGCATTCTTACTTTTTTTAAATGTAGTATGAATGCATCAGTTGGAGACAATTATGTTTGGATTGGTCCGTCCAAGCCACGATTAAGGCCTGACCAGTTCCAATTTTTCAACTCGAATTATTTAGATGCGTTACAAGGATTCGTGGTCGTGAATGGGTTTAGCCCGATGGATTCTCTAATGTTGAATGCTCAAAATAATATCTTGAGCGAAGTACGAGAGAGACTTCTTGGAACTGGGTAACATTAAAATTTTAAGGATATATGGTATTTAAACTAAGCATTAGTGTAAATATCACGTCTAACCAGGGATGGGCTGTCAACCTATTTCGAGCTTATGACAGCATTCAAGTGATTGCCCACGGAATCCACAAAGTACAAGAGACAATTCAAATATTATCTCAAAATAATAACATTGATTTAGCTCATTCAATCTGATCCGACATTATCGATCGAGCAATTAAGCAAGCGAGAATTACAATTGAAACTTAATTCAAGCGCATTCATGAAAACAGGCAAGATAAGATTCATAAAACTTTCTGCTTACTTTTTGCATTTTGGCACAGGATATATTGGACCTGACGGAGACGCGATTGAATTCAACGAATCAGGAGACCTTGCCTCACCCTTCATTTACCAACAACTTTCGAAGGGAGAGCTTCAAAACGATCCTTCCAAAATATTTGCAAAGAGTAATGCACAAGTAAACTCTCTGACATTCTATCCCGAATATCCGAACGTGTTTTTTGATGGATCTGCAACACCTCCTCCTGATGGGAAAACCGAGCTCCCAAATAAGCTATCCGTGTCAGATACTGATGGATTAATTATTTTAATTTTGGGAATACTGGGAATTATGTTGTCGATATCTTCGATTTTCCTCGTTGTCAGAAAAAGGAAACTCCCAGCTGTTTATAAGCGCTCGACGGTTTTCCTTGGATTAATATGCCTTGGCTCTGGAATTTTATTTTCGTACATGTTTCTGAGCTTTGTGGAAGTCACCGATGCAGTCTGTAGTCTTCAAATTTGGATGGTTGTTCTTGGCTTTGCATTCATCTCGGGATCCTTGACTTTAAAGAACTCACGTGTTGTGCTCATCTTTAATAGCAAAAAACTATTGCCGGGGTACTTGCTTCATGATCATTTGTATTTGGCGATATTCTTTGGAATAGTTTTGATTGAGTTGGTACAATATGTTACTTAACTGCTCCTTGCACTTAAATTTGCAGTTAAATTGTTTTCATTAGGTATTGCTTTCGGTGTGTATGATTTTGGCGAGGCCAATAAGTACGGGGTTTATTGTTGATGGCAATAATGTGTATCGTGTGTGTGCAACAACCACAATACATCACTGGTCTGAAAATACTCTGTGGGCATTCAATATCATTTTATTATTGACGCAATCAGTAATGGGAATATTTACATGGCCAGTAAAGACCGGCTTCAACGAGTCTGGGTTGATGATTTTGACTTCTTTGGTGTCAGCTACAACTGCCTCAATCATTGCTTCAGATACTAGACCCAACCAAACTGTGCTTCGGCCACTTTTGATGTGGTTAATTGGAATGCTGATATTGTTTTCTTTGGTTGGCCCGATCTTCGTTGTAGTCCTATTCAAAAGGCGAAATATGGTGGCATTAGAGGCTCGGAGAAACAGTGATGCATCCAACATTAATAATTCAACAAGTACTCTATATGAGAAACTAGACACTGTCGTATTTGGAATTGTATCTGTTTTAGCAAAATCAAATGGTTGGTGGGCAAGTGATTCATGGCGGCAAGCTCTCTGTTTCACTATTTTCTTCAACAATAAGCTTTTTTTATTGTTTGCTCTTCCAGGAAATGAGGATCAAATGATTGCAGTTCAGTTACATGGAAGTGTTGTTTTCCACAGAGTGCACTTGACGTCAACTTCCTGCCGCCTGGAGATAAGAAATACAGCAGGTTATTCATGCATTTTAATTGATTTTGAGACTGAGCAGCTGGACAGATTTCTTCCATATGTCTTGAGTAGTAAATGAAGTGGATCCCTTTCTTTCTTTCTTTTTTTCCCTTCTTCGATTCTACTCAACGCAACCAAATGGCCGCCACGCGCCAACTCGCCGAGACGCACATGCGGCAAGTGATTTCATCGTTCCAGCGCGAGTTCGCGTTGAGTGGGCGCGGGCAGTCGATGCGCAAGACGACGCCGCTGCGATTCAAGGCGATGCTCAACGACGAGGACGCGCTCGTCGACGCCGCGAAAGACTCAAACTTTCACGATTTGAGACGAATGGGAAAAAAGGAGCTGCGAAGAATCGTGGCGAGTTTGTTGGCGGGAAACGAGGACTTTCTTGGAAATGCGTTGGTTACGAACAAGGCGAACAAGGCGAACAAGGACAAGGCGAACGTGAAAGGGGAGGGTGGTAGCGATGAGGAGGACGAGGAGGAGGAGGTTGAAGACAGTGACGAGGACGACGACTCAGACAACGAAGAAGAGGTCGATGAAGAAGACCTCAAGAAGCTCAAGAACAAGAAACAACAACAAAAGAAACTTCAGCCGGAACCAGAGGACTCGGATTCTATTGATGACGATAATGACGAAATCAAGCTTGTTACCGTCAAAAACACAAACACTCTGAATCGGTGAGCATCCACTGCCTTTGAAACTGCCAAACTAAACGGAATTAGATCACTCATTGGTGTCTATGCTAAAAATACTCCACCGGTTGCCGAAGATTCTCCTGCCCCAGCCTCTCCAGCCACAACAGCAGCTTCGAAAAAACGATCAGAAGATTCAATCGAAAAAGAGCTTCCTGCTCATGCTCAAGAACGAATCCGTCGAATCCGGGAAGCGAATGGATCTTCAAAGCGAAGGAAAACTGCGGCCAACAAAGGTTCCAACGACAAGGATGGTGACAAGGCAATTAAAAAGGCTTTGGAAGAGGGAGACAAATATGCACCACCAAAAGTGAAGCTACAAGATTTGGGCGGTATTGATGGATGTATTGAGGAAGTCCTACAGTTGATTGGTATGCCTTTGGTGAGTGCCTGAGAAGATGTTGGAAGGAGACTGACTCCCTTCTAATTCATTACATTCCAGAAACACCCGGAAATCTATCTTCATCTCGGTATCCAACCTCCTCGAGGAATCCTTTTGCATGGTCCTCCAGGTTGTGGTAAATCTATGCTCGCCAACGCAATTGCCGGCGAATCACAAGTCCCTTTCATTCAAATCTCTGCTCCTTCTATCGTATCCGGAATGTCTGGAGAATCCGAAAAGAAGGTTCGCGAAATATTCGAAGAAGCCAAAACCCACGCGCCATGTATCCTATTCATTGATGAGATTGATGCGATTACACCGAAACGTGAAACAGCACAGCGAGAGATGGAAAGGCGTATTGTTGCACAGTTGTTGACGTGTATGGATGACGTGAGTCTCGATAAGACGGATGGAAAGCCTGTTCTTGTGATTGGAGCTACGAATCGACCTGATAGTCTTGATCCTGCTTTAAGACGAGCTGGTCGATTTGACCGTGAAATCAGTATGGGTGTTCCGGATGAAGCCGCGAGAATGAAGTGAGTGGGTTTTTTGGTTTTTGTGTTTGAAGAAGAAGTGCTAATCGTTTTGATGTTAGGATTCTTGAAAAGCTTTGCTCGAAACTTCGTTTGGATGGACAGTTCGACTTTAAAAAGCTTGCAAAACAAACGCCAGGATATGTTGGAGCAGATTTGAACGCACTTACATCTGAAGCCGGAATGGTTGCTGTCCGACGGATATTCAAAGATCTCTCTCACCTAACACCCTCTATCCCCGCTGAAGATGACGAAGACAAAGAATCATCCATGGACATTGACTCAAACCCTCCCCCCTCCACAAACGGCCACATCCCACCAACACCCTACTCAATCATCACCCGCTTCCTCGGATCCCGCACAACCTCCCTCACAGAAGAAGACCTCGCCTCCCTCGCAATCACCCACGACGACTTCCTCCTCGCCCTCGAAAAAGTCCAACCCTCCTCAAAACGTGAAGGCTTCGCAACAATCCCCGACGTAACCTGGAACGACGTTGGAGCCCTCGGCGCGATCCGCGATGAACTCAAAATGTCTGTGGTCGAGCCGATCAAGCACCCGGAGCTGTTTGCGCGCGTGGGAATCACGAAACCGATGGGTGTTTTGTTGTATGGCCCGCCTGGATGTGGAAAGACTATGCTTGCGAAGGCGGTTGCGAGTGAGAGTTGTTGTAACTTTATTAGTGTGAAGGGGCCGGAGTTGTTGAATAAGTTTGTGGGTGAGAGTGAACGTGGGGTTCGGATGGTGTTTAGTAGGGCGGCGAGTAGTGCGCCTTGTGTCATCTTTTTTGATGAGTTGGATGCACTTTGTCCGGCCAGAAGTAACGATTCTGAGGTATTTAATTGACGTCGACTCTCCTTTATTTGGCTGACTCGTTTCTCTAGTCGCAATCATCGTCACGTCTTGTCAACACTCTACTTACAGAAATGGATGGAATGAACAACCGATCACAAGTCTACATCATCGCAGCCACAAACAGACCCGACATGATCGATCCTGCCATGTTACGTCCCGGCCGTCTGGACAAAACCCTCTACGTAGACCTTCCAACTCCTCTGGAACGCTTCGAGATTCTGAAAACCATTAGTCGAAAGACACCTATTGCACCCACTGTCTGTTTGGAAACTGTCGCGAAAGATTCGAGGTGCGAAGGATTCAGTGGTGCTGATTTGGCTGCACTCGTGCGAGAAGCGGCTGTTGCTGCATTGCGTGGCAGTATTTATGCCAAGAATGTGTTGACTGGAAACGGGGAGGAGATGGAGAAGGGAGACGGCGTTGCAGAAGGGTTGTATGTTACGATGGAAAACTTTGGGGTTGCGTTTAGTAGAATGGCTGCTAGTGTTAGCAAGCGGGATAGGAAAAAGTATGAACTGCTTAAAGTGAAGTTTAGTGGAAGTGGGGTTGCTGGACCTGTTGTCGGAAGTAACACAGACGATGCATGATAAATGAATTTCAGTTTGATAAAATTGCGCTTTGATTGCTTTGGTTGCGGACTATGATTCGGTGAGAATCGAAGGGCTTTGCCACAAAACCCTTTAAGGCATCGGTCCAGAGTCAAGGAAAAAAATGAAGCCAGAAAATTTTCAATTTTGGTTGCCTCTCTCAAACGCGATTTATGAGATCCCAATAAAAGGAAGAAGTAAAGGAACAAAAGAAACACAGAAATGAGTAACCTGCAAATATATATGTACAAGGGGTATCTGGCTATTTTGTATCATTCTGTTGGAGGACAGTGTTGAAATCAGGTAATGTTGAAAACTTCAACGGAATAGAACTCGACGGCAGATACTCGCAACACGGTCTATAGTGGCTCAAAATGTCGGTAAAGTATAGTTCTTTAATTTGTATAGAGCGAAAGTATTGATTTAGTTTCTAGCAGTAAGATTTTATGAGTAAAATGTAGTTTGAGTCAATTTTACGCGCAAACGAATAGAACGGCAGCCACATACATTGTATCAACATATCTATGGTCCCAAATCGAAGTCTTATAGTGCATCTACAACTTCTATAGAACGCTTTTTCGGATTTCGTTTTTGTAGTTTTGTTTTTTGACATCGAAATCCGGACACACACCAAAGAAGGCAAAGGAAGCGAAGAAAGCTAATGCTGCCGATGTCCACTTGTCATCTCGCACGTCGAATTGATCAGAATCGCGAACCTGAAGAGGCTGACCAGCTTGGTGTAGGTGATTGCATTGGGCCAGCTTGTCTTGACTGATCAAAACAACTAGATTGCAATGACACTTTGGACTATTCGTAACTTAATTAATACTGAGTTTGATGTGGATGAGAGTGGATTGGCAGCTGTGTCGCTTCTACTGTAGGAAACAAATAATAAATACAATTGTTGTACTCAATCTATCACCCAAACTACATAGCTACACTGCATTAGACGACGTTCTCCAAAGCTCAAGGCGCTGCTGCACATACAAGTGGTGAAATGAGACGGGGGAGTTTAGAGGGTTGGCAATCCCGACACTTTTCTGGCATCAAAAATTGTGCGTTTTTTCCTTATGGCTGGACCGATGCCTTAAAAACATCAAGCTCTTCTGAGCCTCCTGAAATATAAAAATGACCAAATCTCTACTCGAGGTGCACCTCTACCCTACTCACCATGGGAAGATGGCTGTTATTGATTACAAGCCATCCGTTGCAATCGACCCAAAGCCTGTGCTTCCAATTCCTATCATCCTATTAGATAACTCAGGATCAATGGGAGACGAAGTTCCTCGTCTTGCCAACAGGATCCTGCCCATGATGCTTCAAAGTCTGGGTTACGACGTCGACTTTCCTATAACTTTGATTACATTTGAGTCAACTTCGAAAATCTACAATACTACTGTCGCAAAGCTTCGCGCTGTGCGTGTTCATGCCGCAGGCGGAACTAGTTTGGCTCCTGGAATTCATAACCTTGCCGCTGTGCTTTTGGAGTTGGCCTCTCGCAGCGAGAAACCTCAGGCTATTCGACTACTAACTGTTTCTGACGGAGCGGTATGCATTCACAATTGAAAGCAAATTGAAGTTTTCGATTCATTTCTCCAAAACAGATTTCCGACACAGTTCAAGCGTTAAAAGCTGCGGAAAACCTGTCAAAATGGGCATCTGAGTATTCTCTGCGAATCAATTCACAGGCCATTCGTTTTATTTCATCAAAGTATGCGAACCCGGATACTCGCGCATTGTGTTCTCTTCTTCAGCTGAACAATACAACCGACACAGCAACCGCTGTGGATATTCATTCAAATTGGAGTGGCGACAAGATTATTCCCGCGTTTCTGGATGTGTTTCTGGGGTCCAGCGAGCAGTCTGTTTTGGCCACTCTAACAACATCTTCATCAGTCCTCAAGCAAACTCCCTGGCAAACTGAAACTGTATCATCCATTGACTTGAATGAGGGTGTAAACTGCTTTTGGGTCAGTGAGTCCTTCTCCGCCAGTAAGTTGAAAGTCTCCGGAATTGGTCCCACCGAAATCAAGGTTGTGGATCACAAACTTTCTGACATTCATTGGCGAAAGTATGAAGCTCTTTTGAAGGATAAAATTGACGCGTTCATCAACCAAATCAAGATCCTGAAGGTCCTTGATACCTCGGAAGCCCGAACTAAAATCAACAGTATTCGCACATATTTTGAAGGGCTTGATCGTTTCATTGTTGCTCGACAGTTGGAGGAAGGGGTGTCATCTGAAATCATCACCAACGAGGGAAGCCTGAAGAGGCGAATTGCACGGATGAGGGCTGTGGTTGAGAAGAGGTCCAAGTCTGTCTTGCAAAAACTGTTGGAAATCGCGAATGATGATAAAGTCGGACAGTTGAACTCGGCGCAACAGGCTGCTTACTTGCGTACCGTGAATGCGACAAAGAATGCCAAGGTGAGTTAGTTGAAACCTTGAAAAGCTCATTTATTGATAAAACAAATAGGGTCTTGCGAAGCGTGCCTTAAATTCATTGAGTGGTCTTGACTTCGATGAAGTTGCTCGTCAAGAAGTGATTCAAATGCATGCACACTTGCACGAACTGGAGGATGTTGATGATTCCGATCACGAAAGGTCATTCTTTTCGCTTGAAACGACGTTAGGCGGTATCCGAGCCGTTTGCGAGCTGGTCGATGACGGTTTTATCTATGAGATGAGCTGCCATGAGATTTTGGAGCTTCTCAATATTGTTGGTGTTCCATGCGAGCATCCAATCCATGAATATCCAGATGCCATGACATTTCGTGTTGATAAAATTCATCTAGGGTCATTTATCAGTTTGAGTGATGTTCTAATGCATCAAGTCCAGGGCGGTGGGGCGCCATTGTTTACTCCTGGCTCCAATGAAGCAATCACCAACGCCATTCCTGTCTTTGAGGATGAACGAATCGCCAGGTTTTATCGCAAGTACGCTCCAAAGCTGCTTGAATTTACTGCCAGTATTGGAATGCGACGGATGATAGCTGAAGTACCAATGACATTTGGATATACCATGCTTGCTGGGTTTTGGAAACTGGTGGAAATGACGAGTGTCAACAAAACTGAGTTGTGCGCCAAAATACTAGTCAATGTTTTCAACTCCATCCAGCCTTGTATTGGAGGTTACTTCAACCATTTGCTACCACTATTTGAGTCCACGCAAGTCGAAGGAATGGCGATGAATATTGGAGGCGATGGAATTGTTACTGCGTTGGTGCCAGTTATCCATCACTTGAAAAAGTCGGAGCCCAAAGCTGTGTATCTTACCAATGTTCTTCCAAAAGTCCTTCGTGCACTCTACTCATTCGAAGTCTGGGCAACCATCCGCCGAATGTATCGCCATCAGGAACAGCCTGACAAAATTATCACTGCATTGCTTGACAAGTTGCTTGAAATCAACCTCGACAAAACACGTTATGAAGTTCAGCCTCCTTTCGAATTGGAGCCAGAGATAATCCAGTTTAACCAGTCGTACAGTGCGAACGAAGCTTGCCTTGTTGAGCTTTGCTCCCGATTCAAATTCCTCAACAACATCTGTTTGATGGGTCCCGTGTTTGAGATTCTCTGTGACTCTGGTACACTTGCTGAAAAGATTGCTCAAATTCAAACTGAAGTTCCAGAGCGAACTGCTAAAACCCTTGCTTCGAGCATGAACATAACTTATGGTTTCAAAGATTTCCAGCTCTTCAATGTTGTACAAGCCTTACTATTTGACACGAAGTCCACACGTATTGATGAGGCCACTGGAAAAGTCTTTCTCCCTGATCTTATCGACAAAGCTACTGGTGTCACCATGATCAAGGAGTATATTCGTAAGAGACATGAGAAGCAGTACCAAGTAGACTTGAAGATCAAATCCGACCAAGAAAACGCAATCTTGACTGCCGATCTTGTCAACTTGCTCGTCAAAACCTCTGATATTCGTGTTTTCTGTGACACATTCAAGAATGGGTTGAGTAAAGGAAACTGTACAGTCCAAATCGCGAATCCCGCGTCTCCTGGCTTCACAGAGCTTATGGACCGGCTATTGAATGTATCGGGACCTGAAGTGCCACTTCAAGTCGCGAAAGTGTGGGTACTGTTGTTGGGATGTAAGCCGGCAAACAAGAAGAAGAACGAGACTGTAGGCCCAGCGGTTTGGAACGGAGGGAATGTGTTAGGGTTTGTTGAGCTCGATAAGTTCAAAGCAGTGTTTGTGCATTATGGGAAGGCGACTGAGTGGGATTCTGCAGCTGCCGAGTACAAAGCGCGTCGTTTGTATCAGTACCGTTCATCCTCGCATCCAAACAGACACGGGCACTTTAACGATAAGCCATCATATTGGGCTCTTGGTTACGCGTCGTTGAGTGACATGAAAGCATCCGTGTCAAAGGAGGAATTTGCTCGTTATGTTGAAGCTCATGCAGGATGCTGCGGACTTTAAATAAATTCATTTATTTAACAATGAATCTTCCACATAATTCTTCAAATCAGATAACATGCCTTCATGCAATGTCTTGTCACGTCCAACTGCCCCAACCCAAGCCAAGAGCCTCCAAAACTGTTCAACATCCTCAACTCTCGTCACATCATGAGATATTTCTGAAACTTTCCACGAATGTTGCGCGTAAACGAATACTGGAGCCCCACCACTCCACTGAAGTTTGTGGTGTTGGTGGTCAACAAAGTCTAAAGTCGTCGGTAAGGGGATATATCGCCGGTCCCCTACATTTCATTAGTAGTACTCAGTCTTAATGTCAGAGGTCTCGATTACCTGCGAATGCCAAATCTAACCACCCCGATTGGTTTTGAGGTGCAGTCACGGATGAATCAAAGCCATGCAGGACTTCCCACCGGTTCCACTTGCTCCATCCATCCAAATCAATGATTGCAGCCCATACTGTCGAAATTGGGGCGTCAATGTCTATCGAGGAGGTTACTTGTGCAATTGGAGGCGTTGAGAGATCATTGAGCTTGAAACATATAAAGGCAAGAATTGTGAGACCAAGGATGTTGAAAACTGCGATTTGAAAGGTTAGCTAAATAGGCCAGAACTGGTACGTAGAGGAAGGCCTTCACCTAGCTTCAGGGCCATTTGTGTGAGGAAATTCCGCTTTCCCAACTTATTTTTCCGCCTCAATCTATTTTCTTCAATTTGATTCCTTGATAAAATAGTTCCTTGCGGTGAAGCGCTATTTCTCTCAGTCAACGATATTCGTAAACTTACAACAACGTCTTTGTTGATTCTTGGTATCCATTCAACAGCATTAACTCTGTCTGCATCAACTCACATAAATAAAAACAATCACTACATCATATCCAAACTGTATTTGCATACTAATCCATAGCCGAAAACAGATTATCTCCATCAACAACAAAATACCCTTTTAATCCCTTGGCAACCCACAAACTTCACAATCCCCACTCCCAACATTATTAAACGTACAATGCCTGCAAGTCCACTGCACAGCAGCCGCGCCAGACCCACTCGCCCCGCCACTACCACTACCTCCACCACCAACACTCCTCCCTTCACTCCTCGCGCTCTCCTCAACAACCATAACAAGCGTCTGCCAGCCTCCACTCTCAACCACAGAATTCCACGCCCCAGCCCCACGAACCGCGTTCAACAGCGTCGTCATGTCTGCAGCGTCGAGGATCCCCATCTCGGAGATGTACAGGAGGAGGTGGAAGTCGCGCAGGGTTTCGGTGATGTCGGAGGAGAGGCGTTGGTGCACTGCGTGCATGTCTTGGAATTCGTTTGTGGCGCCGTTGCGGTTCTCGATGGGGAAGGGGGTGCGGGTTTGGAAGGTTGGTTTTTCGGTTTGTGGGAAACCGTGGGAGAGCTGTTTTTAATTATTGTTATGTTAGAACTTTGGATGAGTTGAATGTAGAGGTGGTTTGTTTTTGGCTTACAGTCACGAGAAGGTAATCGACGGGGAACGTTGGTTTCGCGGCTTCTTTGACTTGAATTCCGTACTCGTTTTTGAATGTGTAGAAGACTTCCGGGATGTATTGGGCGTTTGAACTGGCTTTTACGCGGACGAGACTTGGGTCTACACTTGCTTCCACGATTCCATCACGGGTCATGGAGACACCAACGTTTGAGATTTGGTAACACGCGGTTTCGATGCCGCCTTCTTCGTTTCCAGTGATGACAGCTGTTACGAAGCGGGAGCCGAATTTTCCGGTGGAGGAGTAAGGGGATGCGATTGGGTATTGGGCTTGGAGGTGGGCGGAGAAGAGGGCTTCTGCGGATGTGAGGAAGTAGGAGTCTTTGTGTCGTTTGCAGACGACTGTCCCTTTTCCTGTACCGTCGTCGACCAAATCTGTGTAGATCATACCAACCTGGCGTATCGGATTTAAAAACACACTGAAAGTAATCGATTGATTCCTCTCACCAACTCAAGACCCAAATGCGTTGCAAGTCCATTCACATTCTTTTCTTGAGGATTTGGGCTTTGGAGTTGCAAAAACTGAGGCGCATTTTCTTGAGGTGGTTCGTAAATGACGGAAACGACTGCCTTGACACCCAAAGGAACCTTGTCTGTGTAAGGTTCGTAACGTCCATAGAGTAAACCAAAACGTTGGGCTCCAGTGCTTCTCCAGAATTTGATGAACGAGTCAATCAATGCATGTGATTCAAATTCGACGTGATCGACCATACGGAAATTCTTTTTTTTTGAAGTTAGTATTTGAATATTTCTATAAGGTTAAATCTAGTTCATATACACTCGCTATATGTTCATTCCTCCAACACATCCAGCTCATTCCTCACACCTTTCTCAATCACAAAAAACACACCTGACTGGTCAATGTAATAGCACTAGGCTGACACTTTGTACAGATTCCTTTTGGAAACGGTTCATGAGTCCGTCCAGGACAAGGATTCTTGACAAGAAAGGAGTCTTCATCAAGGGGAGGAATGAATTGAGCACTATCAATGGAGGCAGTCTTATTTGCAATGAGAGCATGCTTCAGGTACGCATGATATGACATATGTTTGATTTTGTTTTGTTCAAGGTATTTCGGGTCGTATGGTTCGAGCGGCATACAGTAGTCGCACATTCCAGTTGTTCCGTGGCGACAGCTAGAACGGAAGGGGGTGTAAGGGAGGGTATCATGTTGTCAAAGCAGGGGACGCGCATACAAGTTTGGATCCATTTTGCGCACGATTGTTCCCTTCTCCTTCACAAGTAGTTCATCGATAGGAGCCTGTTTAACACGCGATTGGATTGGCGAGTCCTTAGCGTCGACAGCAGCACGGGTCTCTGGGGAAAGTGACACAAAGAGCATATCGCCGTGTCTGAGTTCATTGTCAGCTGTTATCCATCTGAATAGACTGGTCTCACTTTAATCCGGCTGTTGAATTCAGAGCATTCGAGCCATTAGCATCGGTTGACACGCCAAAGGATCCTTCTGAGAGACCCAGGGCAGTCGCAACCTGGTTACCAACTAATTAGGCTTCAATAAGAGCAAGAGCAAGGACAGACCAGCGAGTGCAACTGAGCCAGCGATGTCCCTTGATCCAGTTGAATTCTTGCCTGACCAGTTGGAGCGCGAAGTCGAATTGTTAGTGGAGGCATTTGATTGTTGTTTCTTTCTTCCTTTCTTTCTTTCTTTCTTGTTTCTTTGCTGTTCTCAAACTACTCACTCACTCTTTCTTCCAATCGCAACAATGTCCCGTCCAACAACACTCTTCTGCGCTGGTTTCGGCCACCGAACCCGCGCCAGAGACTTGGCCTACGAATTTGAGGTATTGCCCTGACTTGTTTAAGCATCACTTAACACTCACCTTAACTAACACACGCACAAACAGCGCTATGGCCGCCTTGTTCGCTGCGACATTCCAGCGCCAAAGAGTTCTTCAGCGAAACCGTACGCCTTTGTTGAGTTTGAAGACTACCGAGATGTGTGTACTTTGTTGACTCTCTCTCTGTCTCCCGTCCCAGCTTCGCTTCTACTCTTTTAACCTTGCTCACTCACCCAAATCCACACTCAAACCACCTTCCACTCAAAACTAGGCCGAAGACGCCTACTACGAAATGCAAGGCATCCGAATGGACGGCTACCCACTCACGATCCAGTGGGCGAAGCAAGACCCGTCCCGAAACTGGCGCTACGACGACGACCGCGGCCGTCGAGGCGGTGGCAGACGACCAGACTCTCGAGACAGAGACAGAGACCGCGGCGGACGTTACAGATCTCGCTCCCGTTCCTACGACCGACGTGACCCGGTTCCTCGTCACAGCCATACCGACGACAGAGACTTGAGGAGAAGCCCGCCTCCTCCACAGCACATTGTGGACGACCGTCAAATCCACAGAGACGATGACCTTGTTCATCGGGCCGATGTCGATGACCGTCGTCCTTATGATGATGACCGTGTTCCTCCTGCTCCTTCTTCTTCTTCTCATCCGGAAGATGACCACAGACCGGTCCATGATTCTCGTGAAGAGTACCCTCCACGTGAACTCGATGCTGCTCCGGCTCCAAACCAAGAGTAAACTATTCTGATGAAAGGGGGAGAAATTATGATGTGTTTAAGGAAAAAGGTATTATTGTTCTTGGTTGGGTGTAACGTGTATCCATTTTAGAGGAGTTCTTCTTCTCCTCCCTTGTTTTGTTTTTTTATTTCTGTTTCTTGTTTTGCTTTTTGTTTTCTTGGTGCGCGGCTGCTTGTTTTTTTAAATTTCATAGGGTCGGAACGATCGGACGTTGACGTGACGTGTGAACTGGACAGGACGGACTCAAAACCCTTCCCACTCATGACGTTCCCTTCGACCTCGCTTCAATAAAACCCTGTCGTTACGCCTAAACCATCCTTTTACCATCGCATCACATACTTAAACAGGTGTATTGTTAGTTTCCTTTTCAGGTATTTCTTTTTTGAAATTTCATGTCTGTACAGTAGATACTTTTCGCATAACTTTATGTTACATTGCAAACAATATTGCAGATTAAATTTGGTTATTGGTTTGTTGACCTTCTTTGTGTAATGGACATATCATAGGGCTCCCTCAATTTGCCTGCTGCTTGAGAAATAGCCATGATCATTTATTCATGGATTAGACATCAAATCATTTATCATATATGTATTCTCATTCTGCTATTCTTGAACTGGAAAATGTTATGATGCAGTTATTGTGTCCCCCTCCTACTTCACTTTCACCTCCTTTCTATCCTGTTTCATAATTAAACGTAAGTCTAATGTGTTCATGATTGTTGTGCCTTCCGCCACTGATCGAGACCCTTATTCCACACGGCTATCGTCAAACCATCTGGACAATGCACAGCTGTAACCCCCAATGGCGCCACTTCCTGGCAGCGGCCCCGTTCGTTGTCAAAGAAGATCATGTCGGAGTAGTCAATGCCAGACATCTTTGCCAGCTGAACAAAGTGGTTTCGCTTGCTTCCCTTGCTAATGCATTCAAAGGCAAAGCGGCTCTTGACCGACACGCCAGGCTCAACCTCCATCAGTCTGAGACAGTCCTGCGCCCACGCTGGCTCGTCCGTTGCCGAACTGATTCCGAGTTTCGAGTTTGCAAAGATTGGATCGTGAAGGAGACGTTGGAGGATTGCGCGCGTGTCTTCGAGGAGGAACACTTTGGTTCCGTCTGAGGCGGTTACGTCGCCGGTTTTGGGATTGGCTTTGAATGGTGGGCCGCCACTGCTCCACAACATGTACATCTCAGGCCACCATACTGTTAGTCGGTTTAGTTAGCATTCAATTGTATGGGGTACTGCTGCTTGCCTGTGCCATCAAGGTCAAAAACTATCAGTTTGGGAACATTGTTTGACATTTGTGCAGACTATCAAAACTTAACAAAGGAAGCTATCTGATAAATATGTTATCTTTCGGAATGGAACGCCCTGACCTTCACTTTATCTGTTTCAAACAAACGCGTTGAATCGAAAAAAAGGTGAATGCAAAGGCCCATTTACTGAGCAACTAAAATGAACAAACATGAAACTACCATTCCTACAAGTATACCCGAGCCTGCATCAACGAATATCACAGTCAAGAATGTCACCCACCAAACAACAACTTCACGGTGTAATCCAACAAATTTCCTTCGCAGCAACCAAAGATCAGCTTGATCAATTTGAACTGTTCTTTGGTCCTCAACTTCAGCATCAAGGAGCCATCGCGTTTCTCCATTGGTGCATGCGCTTCGTCTCAACATATCATGCTTCACAGCGACGATTTCTTCCCAAACAATCTTTCTTTGCTCCCTCGCTTCGTGAATCAATGCGAATCCCGTTTGGATCTTTGCGAGGACGCCAAACAAGGCAACCACGACGATAGTCCCCAAACTGGATAAAGGAACATTTTGGAACCAAGATCCCAAGAACAACAGTATGATGGAGACACAAAATACTGAAACGAGAGAGCCGACAGGGCTTGTGACGTTTGTTTGAGTTGCTAGGAGAGCTCCTCGTGATATACTGCCACACGGAATATACGCGCTTAGGAACGATGACCCAATTGTTGCGAATGATACTGCGACAAGGTCTTGTGAGTGGTCGTTTGCTGAAGCATGATCTGGTGTGTGTGTTGTTGATTCAAATGTCTTGGAAATTGAGAATGTGGTGACGAAGCAGATGAGGGCAAGGGATATACAGTCCGGAAGAATTTTCAAGATGAGTTTTGCTACGGTTTTTAAGGGGAGTCTAGTCAACATTGCCCATGGTAGGGTTGGTGTTGGAAAGCCAGAGGGAATAGGACCGATTGTTTCTACGCCAAAGGTGTTGGGGAGATCAAAAAATATAGTTATGAATGCGACGAGGAGGACTGTGAGTATGACGTCTGTGACAGGAGCGGGGGGCTTCTTTGGTATAATGGATTCAGAGTCTAACGAAACATATGAAGACACAGAACGGGTATTCGAGATCCAACGGGGTATATGAACGGATAGGTATCTCTCCAGACGTTGAATAGCGAGCATAAATATATACGCCAACACGGCGAGGCCAAATGAACATAGATTTGTGGTGGGTAATTTCTTGATGATATCAAAGAGAGTTAGAATCAAACTGAAAGAACCATCAAACTGCTGCACTGCGATTCCGAATATTGCTTTCAGTTGAATTACGAGGACGCAAATCCCGCTTGACGCCATGAATCCGGACACAAGGGAATCGGGAATCAACGTAACTAGTCGAGCACCAAGACCCAGACTGCATACTGTAAATTGAACTATTCCGACTAGAAATGTAACAAGCATCACGACTTCGGCGTACTCTGTTTTGAGTACAGTTTGTGCTAGGGCTTCAGTTCCAGATGCTTGGAGTGAAAGAAGATTCTGCTCTTTCAGCCAAGTCATTGCGGAAGTGCAAACTTGCGAAACCATGACGGATACTACAGCTGTTGGACCTGTTTTGTGTGGTCAACTTCATGACTCACACACATAGTGTCCGAACGCACCTATATTCTGGTACGGACTCCTAGCAAAGAAGAAGAAGACGAGAGGAGGGAATATTGACGTGTATAGACCGTATACAGGAGGAAGCGAGGTAGTGACTGGATTGATATTGACGTGACATCAGTTCTCCATCAAATTCAATCGACCCAACGAACACCAACGCACCCGCATACGCCATTCCCTGTGGAATCACGAGCGTCGACACGGTCAAACCAGCGAGAAGATCGTTCACAAAGTTGTCGCTGAAGCTGTAGCTGCGACCCCAGACAAAGACGGGAAGCACTCGTGTCAGGCGAATGTGGACACTCGTTCGACTTGGACGATGCATCGCGGCGATCAAGTGACTCGATTGAAGCAGTTCTGGTGGTAGTTCTGGCGAGTGTCTTCGTGTCGTCATTGTTTGGATGGTGCAATCGAATCGCTAAACCCACTTTTGCTTCGCCTTTATTGAGACAATTACTTATCAACTTAACGAAGTCATTGAACTGCGACCCCACTCTAGTGCAAGAAATAGACACGATACAAGCATTCCAACAAGAATACCAGTTCCCGCATCCAACACAATAACTATAACAAATGTTATCCACCATACGATAACATCTCTATGAACCCCAATTAATTTGAGACGAAGGAGATACAGCTCCGTTTTGCGATCGCAAGGGCTTGATATTTCTTCAGGCACTTCTTCTTCACCAACCTTGATGGGAGTGATTGCATCAGGATCTTCTTCCACGTCACAAACTACAAATTGACTGTTGTTTGTGTCATCTGGAGGTTTCGCTACTATGTTTTCCGTCTCCTCGCCGCCCGTCACACCACACTCATACACCATCTCACATTTTACAACTTTCATGGCTTCAATCACTTGTCGGCCTTGATCTCTTGCTTCCTTAATTAACGAAAATCCAGCTCGAATCTTTCCCAATACTCCAAAAAGGGCAACAATAACGATGGTGGCGAGACTGGACAGTGGAACGCTTTGAAACCATGATCCCAAGAAGAGTAGTATTATTGTTACACAAATTACAGCGACAAGAGATCCGACAGGCGTTGTTACATTTGTTTGGTTTGCCAAGAGGGCACTTCGAGAAATGCTTCCACATGGAACATATGAACTCAAAAACGAAGAGAATATTGTTGATAGCGATAATGCAAGAAGATCTTGTGAATTATTTGGTGGTGAAGTAGACTTATCTCTCGAAGTTACTGAAATTCGGGCAGCCTTCACTTCAAAGGTTTTCGAGATTGAGTATGTGGTGACGAAACATACGAGGGCTAGGGAAATACAGTCAGGAAATATTTGGAAGATTAACTCGGATGCTTGATCTGCTGGAAGTGAGGTTAACAGTGCCCAAGGAACGATTGGGGTTGGAAATCCACTTGGGATTGGACCGATTGTTTTCACTCCATAGAGGGACGGTAAATCAAAGAACATGGTAATTAACGCGACGAAAATAACAGTGAGTATGACGTCAGTAACAGCGACAGGAGGTTTTTGCGGAATGGGGCTTTGTGTAGGAGATTCAGATTTCGATAGCCGAGTTTTCACATATATTTCCACGCGTTGTATCACTATCATGAATACATATGCTGCAATTGCAAGTCCTAACGCACATAGATTTGTACTTGGCAAGTTCTTCAAGATTTCAATTACGGTCAGAATCAAACTGAACGCTCCTTCAAACTGTTTTACAGAGATACCAAATATAGATTTCAGTTGAGAAACTAGCACACATATTCCACTGGAGGCCATAAATCCTGAAATCAGGCAATCAGGAATCAAACTGGCAAGACGCGTTCCGAGACCGAGTATACAGACTATGAACTGTATGATTCCGACTATAAATGTTATGAGCATGACTATATCTATGTAATCGGTTTGTAGGGATGCAGGTAGTCCATTTGATAGAAACGAATCAGTTCCGTTAACGGTGGTGTTGGATAGAAGGAGTATATTCGGGTTTCGATCTATGAGCCATAACATTGAAGACGTGCTTGCTTGTGAAACCATGACTGAAACGACAGCGTAAGGACCTACAAGTGTGGATTTCAATAAACACTCTTTGACTGTTAAGTGAAAATACCGATATTCTGAAACGGACTTGGCGCAAAGAAAAAGAAAATAAGAGGCGGGAATATCGCCGTGTATAGTCCATATACGGGTGGTAACGATGTCATGACTGTTGAGGAGATTGACATCAGCGAATACATCTTCATGCGCGTCAACTATTACCGGCGTACGCCATTGCTTGTGGGATTACAAGCGTTGATAAGGTTAACCCGGCCAACACGTCCTTGAGTAAGTTGTCGGTCAGGCTGTAAGTCCGACCCCACTGAAATACTGGAATCAACTGAGAAAGCAAGTCTAAGGCAGAAGAAACTCCGGAAACATTTTTTTCTGGAACCGTTGATCCTTCAGTTGGTAGAATCGGTGCTAACGAATCCGTGACGGGTTGATGTTCATTTGAGTCCATATTCGCAGATTTACAGTTGACCTGACGTACAGAATAGTCCTTCCTTTCTTTTTTCTCAATATCAAATTCGTTCAATCTATTCCTTTCTCTTCCTTTCTTCTACTTTTTTGTTTTTTGTTTTTTCAGAACTCACCCCCAACCCTTTCCACTATGAAGCTTGACGCTAAGCTTGTGCGATACCTCAGCAGCGATGATTATCGAGTCCTCACTGCGGTAAGATAATGGAGAGGAGCTTGTTTTGGAAGCTGATCGTGTTGGTTAGGTTGAAATGGGATCCCGAAACCATGAGATTGTTCCAACGGCTCTGATTGGCCATATTGCGGCATTGAAGCATGGTGGAACTGAGAAAGTGTTGAGTCACTTGGCAAAGCATAACTTTGTGTCGAGGGAGAAGAATGCTCGATGTGAGTGTGGATGATATCTCGTACTTTGACTGACTCTGCTCTTCAGACGATGGTTATCGATTAACTTACGGAGGATTCGATTACTTGGCACTGAAGACAATGACGAAACGTGGATCCATTCACTCTGTTGGAAACCAAATCGGTGTTGGAAAGGAATCCGATATTTTGATTGTCGCGAACGAGGAGGAAGAGCAAAGAGTCCTCAAAATCCATCGGTATGTGTTTCGCATTCTGATTATGTTGTATAACTGAGAGTTTCCCTATTCCAGTCTTGGTCGAATTTCATTCCGAACAATCAAATCGAAACGTGATTACCTCCGAAACCGTAAAACAGGATCGTGGCAATATATGGCCCGTCTAGCTGCCATGAAGGAATACGCCTTTATGAAAGTCCTGTATGAGAACGGATTTCCTGTCCCAACTCCATATGACCAGAACCGACACTGTATCGTCATGAGTCTTGTTGATTCCTTCCCATTGTGTCAGATTAGTGAAATTGCGGAGCCGGGAAAGCTTTACAGCAAGCTGATGGATTTGATTGTGCGATTGGCGTGTGCGGGGTTGATTCATGGAGATTTTAATGAATTCAATTTGCTTGTATCTGAGGAGGGAGAGCCTGTGTTGATTGATTTCCCGCAAATGGTGTCAACGTCGCACAGGAATGCTGAAATGTAAGGAGAATCGAAGTACCTTCTGGATTTCAAGCTGATTGAATTTTTAGGTACTTCAACCGTGATGTCGAATGTATCCGAGCTTTCTTCAGAAAGCGATTTAACTATGAAAGTTCTATTTACCCTCGATTCTCCCGGGATACTGAGCGTGAGTTCAGCTTGGATGTGCAGGTTGCTGCATCTGGATTCACAAAGAAGCACCAAGACGAGCTTGAACAAGTAAGACCACAGCATTGTAATTAGCAAGATCTAATGAGTTTCGCAGTTCATGGATGAAGAAGCTAGAATTAGGGAAGAAGAGGATGACGCTAATGAAGACGAATTCGATGAAGAGCTTGTCTCCGACTCAGAGGAGGAAGATGGAGAAGAGGAAGAGGAGTTTGACGACCGGGAATTCAAGAAAGCATTCGAAAAGTCTCAAGGATACGGTGTGGACGATGTATTTGAAGACCCTGATTTGAAGGGATTAGACTCTGGCGATGGATTCCCAACTGACGACCCAGTCATTGTAACGCCTCCTCAATTCCAAATTACAATCGAAACTAACACCCCAACAGAAAGTCAGCAACAGCATCGAATCTCTCAAAATGGACGAACCTCGGGTAACCTTCAACTCCGGATCCGAACCAGAAGACGGAGAAAGCGAGGAAGAAAACAGCGAAGATGACGAAATTTACCGAAACTCGAATAAGGAGCGACGACCGTTCCGCGACCCTCTCAGCCGAGTCCGAGCATCGTCCCCTACACCGTCTAAATCATCAACGACAAGCACGAAATTGGACGCTGATGAAATTCGAAAGAGGGTCAAGAAGGGTATGATGGGGAAAGGCGCAAAGTCGGCTGCTAAGACTGGTGGTCGGAGTCGAAATATCGTCAAGTCCGGTGCAAAGCGGGAGGCGAATAACGCGGCTAGAGAAGGAAAGAATAACTTCTGGGGTTAAACGAAAGAGAGGGAGTTGATCTTTATATGGGGTAATACAAATAAGGAACTGAAAAGTAAAATCAACCTTGGTCCCCAATAATAAACAAAATTTGTTAAACCTCCATCTGTTTTCTATACTTTGGGGAACCTCGTGTACATTTCCCCAATCTATTCCTGGGAAGTCGAGCACAAATTCAGTCAAGTTTGCGATGGGGCCGTTGTCAAATGGATTCAGCTTTCGTTTCTGGTATGGGGCCTTATCGACGTCCTCAGGGTGTACTAGGTACGACAAACGATGCCAGTTGACAACTTCGTTGGTTGTCATTGCGGTTGAGATTTGGTAAAACTGGGAACAGAAGAGGAAAAACATCCATAGGGAGTTGCAGAAGACCCAAATGCCCATGACCATTGTCTTTGTGTCGAAGGCAAAGTTTTGGCAGACGGATTTGGGGAGGAAGCATGTTGCTGGGTAGGTTTGGTGAGCAGGAACTGCGACCGTGAAGTCTAGTGTGCAAAGTTAAGTGTTTTACTTCTGTAACCGTTGACTTACAATTGTAAACGATGGAAAGGAACAGCCAAGAGAGGAGCGGCATACAAAGAACGAAAAGCAGAAAGTATCTGTGATTTTTGGCACCAACTGTTGATCGATGTTAGATTGTACAGTTACAGGACGAAGAGAATCCTACCACAGTTGAAAATCCAAGGACAGTGGTGATCGAACTTAGACATGCAACGATCACAGAACTTGCAGTGCTTCGCACGCAGTGGTTTACGAATCTGTTGAAATAAGGTTGGTACAGCTTCTATTAAACAGGTCAACACCGGAAACTTACACAACATGTTGTACAATAGCTTCTGGAGTTCAAAGTTCCATCTTCAGCAAGCATAATCACAGTTTTCTTGTGCTCTTCGTCTCCTGGAGTCAACTTTCGAAGTAAACCGGCGTCGCCAGTAATTGTGGCGTAAAACAGATACACGGTTGTGAAATACAATGTGATGAAAGCGAGTTGACGCAAGTATAGATACCCAGTGTCTGTCATTTAAGTTCAGAGAATGATGAATTGGAATACAACCACTCACATGGCAGAATTGCAACCCACGTCATACCACAGTACACAATAGTAGCTTGTGGTATACTTGTGAGGAAGGGGGTCAAGTTGAGTTTGATTCGTCCGTTTTGGAGCAAGTATCGAACAACACCATATACGACGGTTACAATGAGGATTGCGAGAGTAATAGGAACGGAAAAGAACCATGGCATTGAGTCGTAAATAGTGACAATGACTGGGAACAAGATGAATGGAATCGCGTAAAGGATGCGGTTTGTTGTAGCCTGGAATTCAATTTCAGTATATGGACGGAATGATACAAAGTAGACATACCAAAGAGAAAGGAGGCTGTCCAGCTTTTCCTTGCGCAATCTCAACAAGCTTGTCATAAGTTTGATCCAATCCTCGTTCCTTTGCCCAATCACCAGGAGTCTTTCCATTCGGATCTTTAATATCTGTCGACGCTCCCGCATCGATGAGGATTTTAGCGAATTTGAGGTGGTTGGATACAACCTTAGAAAATATGTTTTCAGTTAGAACTTTTGGATGACGAAATGATAAGATAGTTACCGCCCAATGCAGTGCAGTCATTCCAGTACTATCAGTGCGATCCAAAAGAGCACCTTGCTTAATGAGAACTTTCATGGATTCTTCTGAATTTCCTTGATATGCAGTCCACATCAAACTCGTGCGTCCCATAGTATCCAAAGTATCTACATCCTGACCCATCACAATCAAGTAGATCATCATCATAGCATGACCAGCATGAGCCGCGAGATGGAGGGAGTTGTATCCTTGTTTATCGTAGAGGTTTGGGTTCGCGCCTTTTTTCATGAGGTATGTGGCCATTTGAATTTGCCCGCTCCTGCATTTGATAGGAAAGTTGAATTGTTTTAGGAAATGTGATTGTCGGAGTTGTGGCAGATGTGGCAGTGAGGAAAGGACAATCACCTTGCAGCCCACTGAAGCGGCGTTGAGAGCAGGTCACCACCAATTGCATTCACATCGGCACCGTGTTCAACAAGATACTTTGCCACAGCGATTCTGTTGTTCTGTTTTGATTTGATTTGAGGCAGAGAAAGTTGACAGGTGAGACCAGATCACGGCGAATCAATCCACAACCAAACTCACAATTGCGGCCCAGTGAAGCGCGGTGCAGTTTTCCCTGTCGACAGCGTCTGCGGCGATTGAGCCTTCTTCGATCAGGGCCTTGACCCGGTTGAGAAGGCCGTGCTGCGAGGCCTGGAAGAGGTCCAGGTCTGGTTACGGTTGCATTGGGAGTGGGTAAGGAGGGTTAGTGCCCTGAGTAAAGAGTGATGTGTGTTAAGTGAACGAAGGAAGGTACAAACCGGCTTCATTCGGAACTGGAACCATCTGTGGTGCCATCACATTCGCTCTGACTTCTTCGTCGTCGTCACAACAGTCACCGTGGCCGTGTCCGTGTCGGTGCTTCTTCTTGTGGCTGTGAGTGTGGCCGCCCAGGAACGACGTCGTCTCTTCCTTCTCTCCCATCATTCGCGATTAAATTTAACAGTATTAATGTTCTGCTTGAAAAAAAAGAATTCCATTTCTCGATTCCAGATAACTTTTCTTCTTCCTTCATTGTCTTCTTTCATCTGCATTGTTCACGACTAAGCCATGGAATCCTCAAACAACCTGAAGACTGACATTCAGTCAAATACGACTACTGGTTCTAGTATAGAATATTTAACGTCACTTGAACACATGTATTTGGCAACAATAGTTTTTGCTGCACTTTCTCTTCTTTGCCTCGTTTTATTCATTGTCCACTTTGAAGTGAAACGAGCACGTATGAAACTAATAACTTCAGTCAACTTATCATTAATTGGCATGATATCTTCCCTCATTGTCGTATTTTTTGCGGAAGCAATGCGTTATCGTTTGAAGCAGAGAGCTGAAACAAAGTATTATATATGGCAGTCCATCAAACTAACAGCTCTGGCAACACAAGAATACGCCTACGTATTCTTTTCTTGGTAAGGATTCATGTACTGAACAGTTTTGACTCCCAAATATTTAGGAAATTGGCTGGATCCCTTTTGAACAAAGT
Organism: Rhizoclosmatium globosum; assembly: GCA_002104985.1. Classification (NCBI taxonomy): domain Eukaryota; kingdom Fungi; phylum Chytridiomycota; class Chytridiomycetes; order Chytridiales; family Chytriomycetaceae; genus Rhizoclosmatium; species Rhizoclosmatium globosum. The sequence continues at coordinate 110,658 of MCGO01000099.1, read as the reverse complement.
TTATCCCAAAAGCTATCCATTTATCCTGGTATTAGTCAAATTGAGTCCATTTATTTTATACTTTCAAGCAATTCCTGCAATTATAGCAGCAATCATCTACGGCCGTGTTCCTCTCTTCAATCCTTATACGATGCGCCTAATCATCAACGGTGCGGTTGCAATAGCAGCCCTCTTAATGCTTGTTATATATTTTCTCATGCTTGTTGCGTTCATCAAATTCATGCACAGAACGAGAGGAGCAGAATCGATAATAACCGAAACTAACCAGAAATTCCGGACCATTTCCCGTTACGGAATCATATCCGCCAATGCAGGCGTGATTTCCTTATTATTGTTAGCGGCGTATACTTGGACGAATATTGATGTATTGCTTTTAAGCGCATATTGGTTTGTGTTGGGAATGTTTGGCGCCTTGTTCTACATGAAAACGAAACTGTTTGGAATTATCATGAAAGTGAGGAGTATTCAAAAGGGGGAAAAGATTGATGGTTGTGAAGGTTAGGTATTCTATGAACAAAAGACAAAAGACGAATGTGCAACGTCGACTGCGGACTGCGCACCTCCAAACAAGAATAAAAACCGCTTCTTTCTCTCGTTTGGAAATCATACTTACCTGAGTCGGAGGTGCCGGTGATCAAGAAGGCCGGTTCTCCATGGATGGGTTTGGCCATTGCACAAACGTTGCTGGGCCCGTCTGTGCACAACTCCCTCGGGGGTTCGTGGGACTATAATTTTTCTATCGGGAATACTGCTTTCGAGCGGTTTCCTGGCCTCTTCCCCTCTTCCCTACTTGATTAAATGATGAAAATGCAATTCCCTTGACTTCAGAGAAATAAATCATTTTACAAAATGAGAAGATGGAAGAAGATAAGATCAAATAATCCTCAATAGTAATAAAATCTTCCTCCATAATACGAGCCACAGCATGCTGAGCATGCAGAAATTTTGCGTGGAGATGAAGTTCCTGAGGCTGTGCCCAGCCAAATGCGGCAGTCACGTTGACTCCACTGGAGATGAAAGTCCTTCGCCGGCGGTCAGCTATTGAACTCGCGCGGCTACTTTGGCGGGTCTATATAAACCTTGAACCCATCCTCACAGTTTCCCTTCACTAAACATCAACCTAAAATAACAAAACCTGGCAAAAATGCAAATAACTATCATCGCTGCTTACGTGCTCTCTACCGCCCTCACTGTGTCTGCAGCGGATCTAAAGCCAGTCCCAGTTGGCGGAATCTGCAACGTAACTGGTCAAGACTCAGTCTGCGAATCCAATTTGAACTGTGTTCCCACTACTGGAAACCAAGGAATCTGCAAGCTCAAGGAAAACGATGTCGGCGGAGAATGCAAGCAGGACTTTCCAAACAGCGCTGTTTGCAAGGCCGGGTTAGTCTGCGTTGATCCTGTGTTGCCAGCAGATGGAATCCCTCGTCCTGGTACTCCTGGAACATGTCAAGTTCCAACTATCAAGCCATCTCCAGTTGGAGGGGTTTGTGGTGGATCTGCCAAAGCAGTCTGTGAATCGAATTTGGATTGTATCACTGCATCTGGCGTTGATGGAGCACAAGGAATCTGCGCGTTAAAGCAGAGTGATGTGGGTGGACAGTACAAGCAAGTATTTCCAAACAGTGCTGTTTGCAAGCCGGGGCTTGTTTGTGTTGAATTCACGCAACCAGTGAACGGTCCACCGATTGCTGGAGCTCCTGGTACTTGTAAGCTTCTTTCTGACAGTGCTACTTCGACTGTTATTGCACCAGTTGTTCCTACCGTGACGGCTCCAGGATATTCTGCAACGGCTGCTAGCACAGCTGCCACGACGTTAACCAAGATCAATGTCAGCGGAGCGACTAAAGAAATGACATCTTTAACATTTGCAGCTTTGATTTCCGCTCTCCTTTAATCAACACACTATGCCTTGCATTTCATTCCTTTTTCACTTGCAATAAACCCTCCTTCAAAACAACACAAACAAACCGAAAATACTTTGCTTTTAATGTAGATTCTTCCTCAACCAAATATACGAAACAAACGCGAGAAACGCCATGAACCCCATGATACAAAAGAACCAAACTAAAGTCTCCCCTTCCTCTCCAGGAACCTTCACATTCATTCCAAACAGACCCGTAATGATATTCAGGGGAACTAGGATCGACGCTAACGCCGTCATTTTCATTACAACGTCGTTTGTTCGGTTGGAAGCTTGCGTGAGTTCGATGCTTATTTGGGCAAGGTAGTTTGAATGAGATCGTGTAAGTGTCTTTTCACAGTGGTTTAACGTTTGAACCATTGTTAATATGTGATCTGTGTTAGGGGGGGTTGACTCGTTAGGTGCGGATGCTTACAAGATTCAAAGTCTTACCTTGAATATCGCCAAGATACAACGTCGTCTCACTGTCTGGAGCCAACCGCTGTGCACACCGCTTAATAACAGCTTTGATGACATCCGTCTTGGTAATCAAGAGTCGAAGCAGCATCATAACCTTCTTTCGCGCATGTCCAATACGTCGCAACATATCACTCTATGAAGAACTGTAAGAACTTGCGTGAATGGATTCAAAGGGGAAACACTCAACTTGTTCACGATCCTTGAGAATCAAGACCAACTCATCAATTGCATCCACCTCCAACTCAATGTGTCGCAGTGAAGGCATGAATCCGTCGGTGATATCATCAATCAGCGCATAATTCAACCAATCCGGACTAATACTCATTCCATACACCTTCAACTGTTCAATCCGACGCAACACATTATTCAAATGAATAATCGGTTGTGAATGGAACTAGCATACATCGTGTGTAAATAAATCATAAGCAAACACAAACACCACGCAAAACCCAAAAAAACACTCACACTCAAAACACACTCCCGAAACACAACAATATACACATTAATAGGCTGCATATACGTCATACTATACGCGTCCGCGTCGAAACTCCGTATAGTAATGAAATAATACCCTGGGAAAGTCTCACACTTTTCCCTCGTCTCTTCCGTCTGGATATCCTCCGTCGTCAACGGATGGATCCTGAAAACGCGGGCAAGCGTGCTCATTTCTTCTGGAGTCGGGTTACACACGTCGAGCCAGAACGGCCCTGCGCGGAGGATTTCGTTGACGGGGCGGTCGAATGTTGTGGTGAAGGGGAGGGTTTCAAAGTAGGGGCTTCGGATTGTTTCTGTTGCGTCGCTGTGGAATGTGAAGCGTTGGTGTTGTTGGTGGTAGTACCAGTCTGGGTGTTGGTGGCGGGTTTCGCGGCGTTGTTTTTGGAGGTGTTGGGTTGTGTGGGTGTGGTAGGAGGTGTAGAATTCTGTGCTGTCGTGGGTTGCGGATGTGAGATAGTCGGCGATTGCGTCGTAGTCGAGTTGGTGGGAGATTCGGAATGGGTAGTTTGAGTCGCGGTCACCTTCTGTATAGCTATTTTAGAAGGAGTTGATGAGGGAAAAGAGAATGAGGAGGGAACCTTCAGTAACGTCATCGGCAATAATTTCGTCGTGATTTTGAAAGTGTTGTGGCTGACGTTGGTCGCGGTTGTGCATTCTAGGGACCGGAGAGTGTTGATGTTGAGAGAGTCGCTGCTGCGAATTAGCCGACCCAACTGCAGCCAAACTAGCTCCGGGTCCAGTAATTGGCGAAGGAGATCCAAAGGCAGCGACATCAGCACCCTCTTCCGCTGCCAGTCTTGAAAAGTTGAGCATCTGGATTGGTTGTGGAGACAGATGCGGCAACGACATAGAAAGATTTGAGGAAGATGAGGACTTTGTATCGAGAAAAGAATCATTGGATTGGGCATAGGGATGTGTGTTTAGGTGGTGTTGCTGGGGCAAAGTAGGGGTATTTGCCGAAGACTAGCATCGCCACTGTTAGCAAGCTTTCCGATAGCACACCAGGTAAGCTTACAGCAGATGAGGCCAATCGAGGCGGAGGCGAGTGTTTCCTAGTGTGGATCTGGTCGTGCTTCTGGGCAAGAGGATGTCCCAGTCCGTGTGACTGTGACTGTGGATGCGATACAAAGTTCAGGTCGCGCTGGAACGACTCGGCTGCCACGAAAGCGAGCGAGCATTAACACGAAAGGCCTCGCAATCGAAGTAAAACTAGTTTGTTAGTCACCTGAGGCAATAATCGCAAGGACATCCGAAGAGCGACGCGGCACCGGCGACGACCAGTCTCGGATCTGCGTCTGCGTCTGAGTCACCACTGATGATGGCTGACCTGGTCCAACTGGTCCGAAAGAAAGAGGAACAGTGGGACTTTGCGCATGTTCTCGTTCAAATTCGGGTTCGAGTTCGACTGAATTCGACGTTGTTGAGTCGCGAAGAAGTGGCGCGCGTTCGTTGTCACTCGATGTGCTCAACCGACTTGCGCCTTTCATTCTCAGAAAAGAATTTGGACAAGAACAATCATCCGAGTCGGATCTTATCATCCAATCAATAAAGAACTAGTACAGACAAGTTCAAATGGCTTGTTAAAAATCCAACACACTTTCCAGCTTGACAATCCGACTCTCAAGCTCCTTCACACGCGCCTCCAACAACAAAATAGTATCAACCTCGTCAACACGACTCGCAACCGGTTTAGCTTGTCCGTCCTCCGACTCTTCTTCCAACACGTCTTCACAACCAAACAACGGCTTGTTCCGTGCATCCTGTGGCCACAACATCGCCATCCAGTCGGTTTCCGCACGAACAGATTTACTTGGAGATTTCTTGTTTCGTTTGTTGATTGGGGATTTTGAGGTGGGAGAGTGGTGGTGTGGATGGAAAGAAGAATTCTTGGACGCCGATTGCAGATTCTTCAAGCGCGACTTTGATGCCTTTTTCTGCGATTGATAAATGCTTGGAGATGGTTCATGAATCGTCAATGGGGATAGGAGAGCAGTGTCGAGGGAGACAGCTAATGGAGAAGATGCGACTGGTTCCAGAATCGGACGAGGACTACGATTCGCTGGAAGCGATAGTTTCTTGATTGGTTGTGATGGAAGTGGGTCTGTGTCACTGTGCGCCTGGATTCTTTTGGGAGACTCCACAACAACGGTTCTACCACTTCGTCTTCGCCGCTTTGAAGCCAACTTTGGAACAGTGTCGACGGACGATGAAAGAAGCGTTAAGTCGCTGGACGCCGTTGCGCCGCCTCGTGCAAGACGCGTAAACAGTGGCGACCTTCGAGTTGGTGGCGGTGGTACAACGCTAACTCCTTTCGCCTTTGATGATGTCTTCACCTTGGACACAACACGTGCTCGGCCATACGTTGCCATTGTTCCACGTCCAATCCCTGTTCTTCCGTTGCCACCTGTCCAGTTCATCTTTCGGACAATCTTTTTCTATAACAAAAGTAATAAACACCCCCACTTTACTTGAAATCGAAACCCAACATAAACAATAAATCAACGTCCGTAATCAAACCGCATCTTGACCAAATACTTCAACCGCACTTGCTTCAAGTCATAGCAAATAAACTCATTGTACTCCAACGCGCAGTTTGGATTTGATTCACGGACACCCTTTCCACATGGCACAACAACGCCGTTGGGGAGCGTGACGGATCCAGATGGGTCTGGCTTCGTGCGTCCTTTACCCCACGTCGAATGCTTCTTGTTCATTCTCATTTCCTCATCAGCGTGGTAACTGGATTGGTACTACAGCACGAAATTCAAGTCAGTGAAACTGATCGTAAACGACAAGGAGTTAACTTACCAGCTCATTTTCATCACCCAACGCAACTTCACACAACAACAACAGCCCCGTGTTATTACTCGGACTCGTGAAACAATAGTTTGCAGACTTAGAAACCATATCCGCGAAATAAACCCCCTTCCCAAACATATACCCAGTAACAGGGGCTTCCGGCGGCGCAATACGCAACCCCTGCGACAAAATCCCCACAAAGTTAGATAACCGACTCCCATGCCACAACAACTTATGGTTATGCAACGACTTCCCAAACTCATCAAACTGATCACTCTTCTCCAACTCAAACACCTCTTCAACAGCAAGTTTATACGAACTGTGCGTGTGCCCGTGCGTGTTCTTTGTGTACCGTTCAACGAGTTCAAAGACGTCACTGGATTTATCGATGCGGGTCATGCCGATGTTGAGGCTCGAGAATTTGCCGTCGACGGGATTCACGGTGCGATCGATTTTGGAGCTGAGGAGTGTGGTTGTGATTTGAATGTCGCCGAGGGCTTCGACCATGCGGAGTTTGGCGTTTAGTTTTGGGGCGGTGTTGATGGATTCTGGGGTTCGCATTCCAAAGTTGTGCGGGATGATGGAGTAGAAGGCGGAGGAGAGCTCGGCGAGGATTGTTGAGTTGGGTCGGGGTTTTGAGAGTTCTTCAGAGATTTTCTTGAGCTCCAGGTATCCCTTTGAGATGATAAAGATAAATGGTGCTGTAAATGAGAGTGCAATAAATACTCACTTCTTGAATCGTCTTTTTGGTCAGCTTTCCTAGTGGCATCTTCTTGGCATCATATCCAATTTCAGTCATTTCACGTTCCATGACTTCCAGATTGAAAATGAGTTTGACGAGATCCTATTATTCATATTTTTGAGCCCCATATTTCAGCAATTTTTATGAGAACAAACCTGAACAGCTGGGTCCAACTTAGAATCTGGGTATTTAATAGGTTCTTCTTTGCTAGATTCCACACCAGCAAGGGCTTCCTCAGTATCATCGTCTCCCCAATCACGTTCAAGGAGATGGTATTTTCCAGAATGTTTGACAAAGTTTGAGCGGTTGTCCCAATAGTTTTTAGTCTATTGGATTACGTAAGGTGAGTGTAAGTTGTGACAGATGCGTGCCATTGATTCACGAAGTACAGTTCACTGCGCTCGCACACAATTGACCATTATCTGAATCTGCCAGATTTCATCCTGCGCAGACTACTATGCCCTCACGAAACACCAACAACAATCAATAACACACCTTATCCAAAAACTTCTTCTCGAAAGCATGAATAGCATCATCCGCGTTATTAAAAGCAGGAGAAGCCGTCTGACCACCAGCACCGACACGACCCCACCGATTCCAAGCAATATACGTATTTTGCGAGTCGTGTTTGAGGACTTGGATGACGTAGAACTTGTTGTTGTTTGCGTTGATGTTCGTTTGGTTTAAGAGGGCGTCTGTGTTTAGAGTGTTAGTTTTGGTGTGTGTGGACCAGTTTCGTGTTTGGAGATGTCAACGCACCATAGACGACGCCATCCTTTTCCAGGACATGGTAGCTAGACGTGATTGAGCTAGGCGCACCTGAATCGACAGGCTTTAGGTGAATGATGTGTTAGAGAGTGGTTAAGAAAGAGGGTGATTGAAGAAGCGGACTTACGGCCTTTCCTTTCTTGATTGCCTTCACAATAAGCTGCTCTTCCTCCTTCTCTTCCTCTTCTTCCTCTTCCTCTTTATCTTCTTTCTTGTCATCTACTTTGTCTTCTTCTTTGTCGTCTTGATCGGCCTTTGGCTCGTCCTTCTTCTTTGACGACTTTGGCGGTGCTCGGCGGCTCTTCTTTGGCGGCGATGGCGACACGGCGGCGGCAGTGGCGGCCAGTGCTTGGGCTTGAACTGGCGCTTGGGCTTGGGCTTGGGCGGCAGAGGCTGCGGCAGAGCGCCGAGTTGTGCGCGTTGTGGTTGGTGGTGCGGGTGCTGGTGCTGGCGTGGGTGACGCATCGCGGGTCGGCGCGGCTTTTCTCTTTGGTGGCATCTTTTAATTATTACTATTATTATAAGTGAGTTGTTTTGCTTGTGTTCTGATTGCTCATTTATTGTATTCTCAATGTATGGTGGGGTATGTTGCTGCCCCTCCTTCGCCACGGGCTTGTGGGTGACAATGTCAAAGACTTGTTGACAGGAAATGCATTCAAAAATCATCTGATGCAGATAAATACCTAATTTCGCCAGTGGATAATATTTGTCAATCGGAAAGGGTGCACCTCAAAACCAGGTCAATCCCAGGCTCATCCCAGGCAAATCCCAAAATCCCAAACAGCCTGTCTGATCCCGTCTTTTTTTCAAACCAAAAATCATGATCATTTCTCCTGCCGTTATCCTCGGTCTCTTTGTGGCCCAGACCCCCTTTGCCGCGGCTGCAGGTCAATCCGCTGCAGACAAGGCCGTGTCCACAGTTAACTCACAGCTCGCTTCTCTTGGTGATCAAGGTGAATGTGCAAGAAAATGCTTCTATGATGTAGCTGGTTCTTCTTCTTTCACCTTGGAATCATTGCAGTCTCTCTGTCGCAATGCTGAAACTGGCCTTGCCAAGGTTGTTTATTGTTTTGATGCACATTGCGACGTTGCAACCGTTGGGAGCACAGCTCGTATCAATTATCTTATGGGCAAACTTGAATCCTTGGTGAGGTCATCATCTTTGCTGTTTGTTTATTTAATAACATCAAACATCGTAGATTAATACCATCCCAATCGGATGTGGTGTAATTGTGAGCGGCCAAACATACGATTTCGTGGCCAAAGTAAATACGGATGTGGACGGAATCATCTTAACTGATTCCAAAGGAAATGTATTGGCCAAGCCAACTACCACCACCACTACCACCACTACCACCACTTCAACTTCAACTACGACTTCGACAAGTACCACCTCTACGAGCACTACTTCTAGTACAACAACTTCTACTTCAACCTCAACGACTTCTGACGCCGTTGTAACTGCTGACACTACTACTTCTCCAGAGACTATTCAACAAGCCACCACGACTGCAGCCGTGACGTCTGTTATTGCCACCCAAACTGCAACGACATTGGCGACTCCAACATGTGACCTTGCTAAGCCACCAAGTGACAAGAACCCATGCCCAGTCAAGACCGCACCTCCCGCTATCAACAGCATCGCCGAAGGCCCAGTTCCAACCACTGTTCCAACAAATGCCGTCGCCCCACCTGCATCCCAAAAGCAAGCCGTTCTCGACACAGTAACCTCCTCCGTCTCCTCAAGCTTCTCCGCAAACCTTGGAACAATTGACACAACATCCCTCTCCCAATCCCTTCTCCAAGTCGCCCAAGAAATCACTCCAGGAACCCCCGTCAAAATCGCAGCTGCACCCCTCCCAACCCAAACCCCAGGCTCAACCCCAGGCTTAAACCTAATCCTCGTTGGCGTCTCCTCCCCCTCCTACAAATTCAACAAAATCCTCGCAAACGAGACATACAACGACGCATCCTCCGCAACCCTCGCACTCAGCACAGACTCTACCGGAACCGGCCAACAATTCACATTCCCACTTGGGAACTACATCTTCTCCATCTGGTACGCCTTTGACCTAAGCAGCGACGAGAAGACCCTCGTCGTGTCCGTGTACACAGACCACACGCCTCTCGCAGCCGTAACTTACTCCGTCTCGAGAATCGCAAACCGTCGTAGAGGCCCTGCACAGACTTTCGCGATCATCACCGGTTCTGCGCCGATTATTCCTCCTTTGAAGGATACGTCGAGCGGACAGAAGGTGTTGGATCTTGTTGTTTCTGTTGTGCAGAACTCTCCTGTTTGTGCGCAGACGTGTTTCGCGAAGTTGCCAGAGTGGAAGAGTGTGGTTACTGTTCAAGTTTTGACGAATATGTGTGCTAATTTGGGGGCTGATGTTGGGTTGTTTGTTACGTGCGTGAATGACTTGTGTGGACCTGCTAAGGATTTGAAGTCGAAGGATGATCTTTGGAAGACTGTCTCCGCTGTGAGTCTTTTTGCATTTTCTGAAGTTTAGTAATTATTGCGACTAATGTATTGATATGCAGCTTAACTTGATTCCTGACAATTGTTCAATTTTGTTGAACAAGAAGGTTGTGTACTCTTTCAGCCAGACTACTGACCAGACTGGTATTATTGCAAAGGATGAGAATGGCAAGCTTGTTGCTGGACCTGTTACAACCTCAACTTCTACCACGACTTCTACCAAGACAACTGGTACCACCACAGCAACTACAACTGCAGCAGCAGTTGTAACTGCCACACCAGCTAGAACCACGACGATCGTCAAGACTACAGCGAAAGCTCAAACTAACATTGTAGTTAGCGGTGCATCTGAAACAATCATGTTCTCGATTATCGGTTTTGTTTTCAGTGTCTTCATGGTCTAAGGGCCATTTCTACTTTTTCTATCGTTCTTTCTCTACTTCAGTAGCACATTTGTCTGAAAAGTTTCATTCGAAAAATATACTTTTATCGTTAGAGAAAGACATGAAGAAAACGAACACCTAAACAGGCTTATGAACCCAAAAAACCAAACCCATTGCCCTCCCAAAAAGCCCAACACCCTCTAGCACTCTAATGCTTCTCTCGGTTCCTCAACTCCTCGTCAACATCCATAGCATTCCCATCATACTCATCAACCTCCTTCCCAACATGACCAACCTGATCCCTCGACGGTCCATTCAATCCAACAGGTCTCGCCAGGTGCCCGCCAACAACACCCCCAGCATCTCTCTGCCGCTTATACTCAACAACCTCCTCCGCAATGCCACGCTTCATCTCTTCGATGGTTTCCATGGTTTCGAAGGAGAAGTCGAAGGGGTGTGGGTGGGAGGGTTCGTCGGAGGCGTCGTGGTAGGCTTCGAGGTATGGGTGTGCGAGGGCTTCTTCGACGGTGATGCGGGCGGCGGGGTCGAATGTTAGGAGACGTTCGAGGAGGTCGAGGGCGACGGGGGAGGCGCGAGGGAAGAGGTGGGTCCAGGGGACTTTTTGGGTGCGTCGGAGAGAGCGGATGTAGAGTTGAGCCTGGTTGTGGACAAAGTAAGAGGTGTGAAGGGGAGGAGGAGGGAATTAGGAAGGTGGAAACATACGCGTTCACTTCCGATTCTGCGAAGAGTGGCATCATCCGGTGTTCCCAAAATGTTGAGGATTTGGTTCAACTGGTCAACGTAGTCACGTCCCTTGAAGAGTGGCTTTCCACCCAACAGTTCTGCAAAGATACATCCAATACTCCACATGTCAACTGAAATAGAATAACGAAGCGTAAGCAACAATCCCATTATCAAAAATGCTCAAAACGAATCACTCAACTGGCTTTTGTGTAACTCCTGAAACTCAACATAATCTCTGGAGCTCTGTACCATCGTGTAGCGACATACTCAGTCATGAATCCAGCATCATCCGTGTTCGCAAGACCTCTCGCAAGTCCAAAATCACAAATCTTGAGTTCACAGTCCGCATTCACGAGCAAGTTTCCAGGCTTCAAGTCTCGGTGCAATACGTTTGCACTGTGGATGTATTTGAGACCACGGCAGATTTGGTAAATAAAGTATTGGTAGTGAGCGTCAGTTAAGGGTTGCTCTGAACGAATGATTTGGTGGAGATCTGCTTCCATCAGATCTTGTACGAGGTAGCTAAACGGTTTGTTAATGACTTGCGTTGGGGTTGGGAATGATGAAAGATCACTCACATCTCATTAAAGTTGTTGACGTCTGAAATATCCATATCCAACAGACCAGTAATCTATGAATCCAGCAACAATTTAAATCTTGGTTGGCATAAGAAGAAGTGATTTACGTTTTCATGTCCGTTAAAGTGCTTCAAGAGTTTGATTTCTCGCAGAGCACGTTTTGCAAGGATCGACTTCTCAAAGACTTTCAGAACCTTCTTGATGGCAACATCTTGTCCAGTTTGCAGGTTTTTTGCCGCACTAGTTTCGATTTGGGAGAAGCATCAGGTTTAGAAATGGAGATGAAGTGAAGGGAGAGGCTGTAAGGGTACCATACGACTCCGTAGGCTCCTTGTCCGAGATCACGCTGCATAAATGAATAGTTTTAGTTATAAGTAATGGCTTGATAGGGAGTGATGAAGGGGATGCGGGGGTCAAACAGCGGCGTTCTCCTTGTTAGTGGCATCAACTTCTCCTCCCTTTGATCCACCACACGTCATTTGTCGCCCATAGCCTAGCTGCAGTTCCATTCGAAGGATCATGTTCATCTTGTTCAGAGGGACGCCGTCATCGAATGCTTCTTTCTCTCCCTTCAAGGTAACTCTTTGAGATGACCCCACTCAACGCCATGCCAGCCTCGCCCTTAACAGTCTTCTCCTAAGTATTGGTACCTGAAGTTGGTAACGTCCTCCGAGGAATCCAGGCTCCCACTTTGGTGGTTCGGTTTTCGACATGTTGGCTGTTTGGTTGGTGGAACGAAAATTGCCTCCTTCAACACCCTTGGTTTCCTAAATACTGTTTCCCAAAATCTTTCTTTATTAAGAGTGGTTGTTATTTGTTACGATGAATGTCTCTAGCGCTGGTCGAGGTCCATCAACTCGTCATCAACAGATGCAGACCCAATATATTCATCAGTGTCTTTTTCAACATGACCCATTTGCTCTCGAGAAGGCACTGGAAGACTGTTTCGTCCTCACGTTAGACTACTTAAAAAAAGAAAAATGAGATGGAGAGTACTTGCCTTTCAAGAGGCTTCGGTAAGCCTTCTTGCTGTTGAGCTTGAATACCCCTGAAATCCATAACTTCTTGAATGATTGCCTCTGCGCAATAAGCAGGTTTAGCCATTTTCAACAAGACTTAATCAACTTACCCCGCATCTCTTGAGGAGTCTCCAAAGCCTCGAAACTGAAATCAAAAAGACGTGAATGAGACGGTTCATGAGCTAAATCGTGATATGCTTCCAAGTAAGGATGGGCCAGTGCTTGTTCAACCGTGAGGCGAGCCTCTGGGTCAAATTGAAGGAGCTTTTCAAGTAAATCCAGGGCTTGAATATTGCGTTAGCTGACGCAGTTTCTGCCACCTTACAAACCTTTGTCGGTAGCTTCAGGGAAGAGCGCCGCCCACGGGACTTGCACCTTCCGTGGCAAGCTCCGAATGTACGCACGAGACCTTTCGCTCGCCATCCTTTTCAAAACCGCGTCATCATCAGGAGTTCCAAGAATATTAATAATCTGATTCAATTGATCGACGTAGTCCCGTCCCTTAAACAACGCACGTCCTCCTAAAAGCTCTGCGAAAATACAGCCGACACTCCACATGTCAACTGTATGCAAAATGGTTATTTAATGTAGTTTCGCGTACTACGGTTGGTGACTCAACTGGCTTTCGTATAACTCCTTGACCGCAACATAATCTCTGGAGCACGATACCACCTCGTAGCCACGTATTCAGTCATAAATCCACCCGTATCTTCTCCTTCACTTCCCGCGAGTCCTCTCGCAAGTCCGAAATCACAAATCTTGAGTTCACAGTCGGCGTTGACAAGTAAATTCCCAGGCTTCAAGTCTCTATGCAGGACATTGGCACTGTGAATGTATTTGAGGCCACGACAGAGTTGATACATGAAATATTGGAAGTGTGGGTCACTCAAAGACTGTCCAGAATGAATGATTTGATGAAGGTCCGCCTCCATGAGATCTTGCACGAGATAGATTTCATTAAACGTTAAAGGAGTTGGTGTCGTGCTGATATCGATGTCGAGAAGTCCAGTGATCTGATGAAGGAGAGGGATGGTTTAGTGTGGCTGTGTAAGACCAAACGAAAAGACCAACGTTCTTGTGTCCATTAAAGTGCTTGAGCAGTTTGATTTCACGAAGGGCTCTTTTGGATAGAATGGACTTCTCAAAGACTTTCACAATCTTCTTGATTGCAACCGGATGGCCTGTTTCTCGGTTTTTGGCAGCGCTGTCGTACAACACATCAGCTAACTAGCAATAGGAATAGATTGACTGCGTACCAGACGATTCCGTATGCTCCTTGGCCGAGGTCGTGCTGTTTGAGTGGGTAACTGTTAGTTACTCCGCATGCACAGTTGATGGCGCCCGGATAAGCTTCGAGAGTTGATCTTACTTGTGGCTCGTAGCGATTTCCGAGGAAGCCTGACTCCCAAATCTGAGCGTTGGCCATTGGACTGTTGTGTTTTGAGTGGAAGAATTCTCCGCTTATCTCAGAAGAATAGCAACCAATCTTACGCTCTCTGCATACACATTTATTTAATATAGTCCCTTTAATATCGTATTTCTGTCTCGATCTTCTTCCCTTGTTTTTTACCCGCAAAGGAGAGAGATGACGTCAACAAGCAATCCCAACACAGTCCAATCACAGTTCCTTACACACTTACGAGGATTCACTGTTGGTGCAATCGCAGCATGTTGTGAGTTCAGCACCTACCTACCCTTACTCCTTCCTCTTACCAATTATCTCCCACAATCATCACCCTATCTAAGAACCTTACTAACAACCTCAACAAGGTGCCGTGACCCTCACAAATCCTATGGAGGTTAGTCCCTTATCCCGATCATTCGTTCCTACACCCGAATCTGACCCGACTCCTTCCGTTCCTTAAAGGTTGTCAAGACCCGCCTCCAACTCCAAGGTGAACTTGAAGCTCGTTCCGCAACCCCACACGCAAAACAATACAACGGTGCTTTCTCTGCATTCGTCAAAATCACTCGAAATGAAGGTCTCCGTGGAATCCAAAAGGGTCTTGCTCCTGCGTACTTGTATCAAATCTTGATGAATGGAACGAGACTGGGATTCTATGATCCAGTGAGAGATTTAGTTATGAGTACTGTGGATGCTGTCGCTGGGAAGGGTGTTGGAACCACTGGTGTTGGAAAGGGTATTAGTATGGTTGTTAGCGGTGCTGGTTGCGGAATTCTTGGCGCTGCTATCGCTTCTCCATTGTTCTTGGTCAAGACAAGGTCAGATTTGTTAAATAGTCGCTCTATGGTATACTAAACACTGTGTTCCCAGAATGCAGAGTTACTCTCCACAACTTGCTGTTGGTTCCCAACATTCCTATGTGTTGGGAGGACTCAGAAAGTCGTTGATGCACATTTATAAAACGGAAGGAATTGCTGGATTGTGGAGAGGAGCCGATGCTTCCATGTTGAGAACTGGTACGTGCAGTCAGAATCACTGTTGTAGTTCGACGCTAACAACAACCATTAAGGTGTTGGATCTGCGGTTCAGCTGTCCACATACGACGCTAGCAAGCAAATTTTAGCGAAAAGCGGTTGGTTCCCGAAAGAAGGAGGTATTGGTCTTCACTTTGCAGCCAGTGCTTTCACCAGTTTGTTTGTCTGTATCGCCATGAATCCCTTCGATGTAGTAAGTACAAGAATGTACAACCAACATCGTGGGGCTGACGGAAAGGGTGCCCTTTATTCGAGTGTGGGTGACTGTATCACGAAAACCTTACGGACGGAAGGTGTTTCTGCTTTATACAAGGGATTCACCGCCCACTACTTTAGAATTGGGCCTCATACTATCTTGACTTTTGTTTTCCTGTAAGTTTCGTTCCTATTGTTGGTCCTAGGTTTTTGAAATGTCATTTCTTCTCTCAGTGAACAAGTGAAGAAAGCTGCCTCGATACTTTTGGACTGATTTCATACATGTATATGTAAAACATTTTTACGTTTGGGTACCTCAGAATAAATGTATCTTTGCTGAAGAAAGTTTTTACTTTTTACATTTTAAGTAATCTCCGACGTATATAAAAGTCCTCCTTAGTCAATATTCTTTAGTGAATTGACTTTAAAGATGCGATCTCTTAAATTTAAAATCAAGGTTGTACACACAAACGCTGGTCCACACGAGCACATAACTTGCAATGTCTTGGATATATTCGTCAACCAATCCTTCGCATTTCGATAGATCTCGAAAGACGCATTTGGAAAGTGTTATTTCTCTGGCCAGCCTCAACAGTGAGGACTTTTGTGGCTGTGCGGGTACCAGCCTCATTATAAAAAAAAATCTCAGCCTCCATGTCACAACTAGGCATCGTGCAAAGTGGGAAAAAACATTCCAAAAAACACATTCTTTCAAATGCGCTTCAGCTCTATCATTGCATCTCTCAGTCTCGCACTCCTCACTCTTGCAGGAGAAGTCCCACCAAATGACTACGAGCGCTTCACATACCTCGTCATTCGAGTTGATCCAACTTCAAGCCTCGATCCAGCTATTGTTGCTCATGGCCTTGGGTTCCTATACGTCGGACCAGTCGGAGAACTTGGTACTTTAGGCTACCATCAAGTTGCACAAACAAAGGAAGCAATTCGTCGTATCGCTACTTTGCACCGTCGTGACGGAAGCCAGACTGATGCTCAAGTTGTTGAGAGTCATTTATCTGGTCACCCAGCTGTTCAGTGGGTTGAGGCTCAAGTTCCTCAAAAGATCTATCTTAAACAGGCAACACCTGATGTTGAGACTGTTGGCATTCAAAAACTGCGTAAGCAATATGACATCAAGGATCCTGAGTTTGGCTACCAATGGCACATCTTGAATGAGACTCCAGGCCAAATCGGACATGATCACAACATCAGCGCCGCTTGGGCTCAAGGTATTGTGATTGATTTAACTTTATATCTTTATAACATCATTTAATTTCTTGTTATAAGGTGTCTTCGGTAAAGGATCCGTCGTTGCAGTTGTTGACGACGGCTTGTTCTACAAGAACAACGACTTGACCGATAACTACGTGAGTATTTTCAAACCAAGCATCTATAACTTAATTAATTTATCTCATATTGTAGATTGCTGAAGGTTCATTCGACTTTGTGCGTAACACCGCCGACCCAGCCCCTTTCAGTGAATCTGGCGGTCACGGAACTGCCTGTGCTGGAGAAATTGCCGGAGTCAAGAACTCTGTCTGTGGTGTTGGTGTTGCATACCAAGCCAAAATCACCGGTATCCGTCTTTTGGGGGATGCCAAGTCAAACAGTGTCATCACACCAGCAAACCAAGCTGCTGGAATCAACTACAAGTTCCAGCTCAACCAAATTTACTCCAACTCTTGGGGACCTAACGATGACGGTAAATCGATGGACGGTCCATCTGAGTTGATGAACGCTGCTTTGTTGAACGGAGTCACTAACGGCCGTGGTGGTCTTGGAAGTATCTACACTTTCGCCAGTGGTAACGGAGGACGTAACGGCGATAACTGTGCCTTCGATGGATACTCCAATTCCATCTTCACCATCGCGGTTGGTGCTTTGGATCGCCGTGACGCCCAGCCAACTTACGACGAGAACTGTACCGGTAAAATGATCACCATGTACAGTGGTGGTGACGATTCTGCAGAGGGTCTTGGAATTGCAACAACAGACTGGACTTCTACTGGTTCTGGTGATCAATGTCAAAGAAAGTTTGATGGTACTTCTGCTGCTACTCCTCTAGCTTCAGGAATCTTTGCGCTTGTGAACAGCATCCGTCCAGATCTTACTTACCGTGACTACCAGCATCTCAGTATTAACAGCGCCATTGTTGTGAACGCGACTCACCCATCTTGGTTCAAGACTGCTGTTGGTCGTATGTACAGTCCTGCATTTGGTTACGGAAAGCTTGATGCTGGACGCACTCTCGACATGGCTCGTACTTGGAAGTCTGTTGGAGGTGCCGGCAATGTTACTGTCATCGATTCTGGTTTCAAGGCCCCAGCCAACACTGCTATTCCACAAGGAGGTGATGTTCGTCTTTCCGTCAAGGTTACTCAAGATATCAAGAACCAAGCAAGTTTCTTGAAACTTGAACATGTTACTGTTACTGTCACTATTGACCACCAACGCCGTGGAGATGTTTTCATCAACTTGATCAGTCCAAGCGGTGTTGTGAGTCCAATTTTGGTTGGCCGTTCTCAAGATGACGACAAGACTGGATTCCAGGCTTGGCAATTGTTGAGTGTTGCTCATTGGGATGAGGAAGTTGTTGGAGAATGGACTGTTGTTGTTTCCGACAAGAGCCACCCAGAAGCGACTGGAACGTTTAAGGGAGCTTCGATCAAATTCTATGGAAGCGCGAAGCCTGGAGCTGTCCCCGTTGCACCTGTTGCCGTTGCTACCACCACCAAGAGCGGAGCTGTTGGAGGTTTTGTTGCTGCTGGAGTTGCATTGTTGGCTGGATTCATGATTGTGTTGTAGGTTGAGATTATTGATTGATTAAATAAATTCTTTGTGCAATGGGGTTGGCACTAATTGACGCTCTGTTTTTTGATGATAGCAGCGGAAAGAAAAGTATTAATAGAGGCGTTTATTCGGACAAGTGAGAAATTGAATCGGTTAAAATACCAACAAGCCGATAAAAGTTAGTCCAAAACCAATGGCAGAACTAAGTGCTCCACTTTTAGTCGGCGTGGACTTGTATCCTTGATTCCCTAGTTCACCAACTGAACCGACGTACTTGAAACCAAGACCATAAGCTACATCAATAGGACGCAAGGCCAAAGCGGGATCGACTTGAATGACAAGGGACGTGTAATGATCATGATCGTTGTGGGGTACTTCTCCGAGAATATCCGCAGCGTTGCAAAGGAGGGCAAATACAAGAGGCACAATTAGAGGTAAGTGCATTTCAATTGAAAGAGGATGAAATTTGGGAAGTTGGATGTCTCAACGAGGCTGAATTTTGGGGACGGTTTTATTACAGTCCGAATTTTCAACCTCTGATCACCACTTGATTTCCTCATCAACCAAATAGGCTCATGAAAATATTTATCTTATGGAGCCCATTGCATCAGCATCAGCATTCGGTATCTGTGTTAATGAAATTACTAAAGAAAATTGGAACTTACAAACTTAAAGATTATTACACATCGATGATCACGACAACGTGGCCGAGCGGTTAAGGCGACAGACTAGAAATCTGTTACTCTCTGAGTGCGCAGGTTCAAGTCCTGCCGTTGTCGCTTTTTCGTTTGGGACTCAGTCCCTAGGTAACGGTGTTTCAGATGGTGGGACGTAAGTTTTCAAACGACATCGTCTTAATATTTACGTACGCTGGTAAACACAGGTCCATTATCGATTTTCATCACAAAATATGCAGTTATGCTGTGAGTTGCGGTGCTTAATATTTACGTACGCTGGTAAACACAGGTCCATTATCGATTTTCATCACAAAATATGCAGTTATGCTGTGAGTTGCGGTGGAGCTGCCACTGATCCTACCTCAATTTTTGGTTAATGGAAAGGTTTCCATAGAGTTTGTAGCACAGTCATTCTGAAATCACTCTGCGTATTTCTCTTGCCCAGATTATGGAGTAGTTGGAAAAAGAATCCTTATCTTGTTTTGGTTTGCGAGAGCTGCCACCTGGTACAACAGGAGACACATAAATATGATAGCTAAGAAAGAAGTTCTCCGAGACACAACCTTGCTGACTTCCGTTGATTTTTCGTTGAAATGAATCTCGCCCATTACCCCGCTCAGCAACAATACCCCCAAATCCAGCCAAAGGCAAGAGCATCCTGTCTCCGCTGCCGCAACCACAAAAAGAAATGTACACCTCGAGTCTCAGGAGCCTGCGAAAGATGCTACAGCATCGGCGTAGACTACGAATGCTCACATTCACACGAACTGATAACCCCAACAACCCCCTCTTTCCCACTCCCACCACCCCCGCTCCTCCTCAACACAACAACAACACCAATAACCGCCCCAGACCAAAACAAAAGCCCGAATACTCCAACATTAGCCGACGCAGGACTAAATTGGTTTGATCGGCAGTCTGGCTCAACAACCCCACCTCCGTCACAACCCGTCCTAACACAGATCATGAATGCATTCGAGACGCCGTTGATCCAGGGCGATGAACTTGCGATGGAGGATCCGGACTTGATGCCCACGAGGGAAGACTGGGATTTGGTGTATCGGTACTGCACGAAGAATGGGACTTGCAGGCCGTTGATGGTCGCTATGGATGGGGAGTATCATGTGTCGCATTATTTTGGGCAGAGTGCTGTGTTGCGGTGAGTTTAGGTTCGTTTGTCATGACTAATAGTAAAGGGTCTTGGCAAAAAACAGGTTAATATCGGCAGCAGTTTCGGCACTGAGAGTCACTCCACCTGTTCCTGAAAGGGTTGCTTTGTCGTATTTTAAACGCGCGAGGAAGGCTGTTATCAAGGCTTCCATACAGAAACCGCATTTGGAGACTGTACAAGCTTACAACTATTTATACATATTTTGTTTATGGAAGGGACAACCTGTTGTCGGGCAGCGGTTTTTGAAACAAGCATTGGACATGATTGTGGAGCTGAAACTCGATGTTGATCCAGACTATTCTCCTTGGTTGCAACATTTAGGGCTATCAGAAAGGCAGAAGGAGGATCGACGGCGATCGTTTTGGTGTAGCTACAGTTTTCTCAAGTGGGAGCAAGCGGTTTCATCAGACGCGATTCAAATGGATTTGAGGGCGGATCGGATAAAGCCGCCCAGTCAAGTCAACGACCCGAACCCAATATTTGCATCCAACGATTCCGCAGTAATAACCAGTGAGCTCTTTTCTCTTATCTGGGAAATCAAGAAACACCACGCCCAGCCTCCTCGCACTCCACAATGTATTCTCACGTCTGAATCAGGCGCAAATCTAACCAATTTACTTTTATCCATCCACTCCAAACTCCCCACTGACATGCTCCTCGTCTCTACAACCCCAGAAACCCTATCCCCAACAGACTACACAAAATTCCTAAACCAACTCTCCCACATCCCCTTCCAAGAAATCGAACGCACACTCAACCTAAACCTCAACGCCCTCGCCACAATCAGTCTCCTACACCGCCCGAAACTCTTTCTCTCCGCCTTACCGAAATGCGTGCCCCAGAACATGACGCCAGAGTCCACGTACCTCGTGAGCGCAGCAATCAATCAGAGCCTTGAATCTGCACATCGAATCGCGTGTATACTTTCGTTTGCGTTTGACGTGTCGGAGGGGGCAGCGACGAGTCGGCTTCCGCCTGGGAAACACGTGTTCTATAAGCCGGGGGTGTATGCTGTGTATGCGGTGTTTGAGGCGATGATTGTGTATTGGTTCGTGCAGTGTCGGATGCAGGGTTCGTGGTGGGGTGTTGTGAATCGAGGGGGATGTGGACGGGATGTGTTGAGGGGGCGTGTTGCGGGGATGGTGCAGTTTGTGAAGAAGGTTGGGGAGCGGGAAGGAACGAGGAGTGGAGCTATGGTTCCGATTTGGAAATGTATGGAGGCGATGATGGGAGAGATGGATGCTTTGGAGGCTGGAGTTGGGGTTGCGATAGATGAAGAATTGGTTTTAGGGATGAAGGTTATTTCGTTAGTTGAGGGTGGGGATTCAGCGGAGATGGAGGCTGAAGAGGTTAGGGAACCTTGGGCGTTTCTGGGATTGCTTGGACTGGAAGTTGCAGGAGGGGTAAGGTGGAGGGGAAGAGGGGAAGAGAGTTGGCGATTATTTTGGAAGTTATGGTCATAATTAAATCTGTGTAATATTATTTGTGAACTTGTGGAAAAGAAACTCTCGTTTGAAATGTCAAAGTCCTTGGCAGCAATCTTGGATGCAGATGGGAATGCGATGGAGGACGAGTCGACGGTCACGTTTGCCGAGCAGATGCGCCTTGAAGACGAGGCAGCTTTGCGAGGAGGAAGTGGAGTAGTTGGCAGTGGGTTCTGCATCGAGTGTGAAGGTTGGTTGCAGTGATTACATACATACTTCAAGGGTTAACCAACTCATTGACAGACCAGCCGGCCGTTGTCCACTGCAACGAATGCGGCGACAACTACTGCGAAGTCTGCCACGCGTCGCAGCATCGAAAGGGCTCGCGAAGACTGCACACGCACCACAAACTAAGTAGGCCTAGCTCTGGTCCTAGCACTGGTCCCGTGTCGCAGGTGCCTTGCCTTGATTCGCAGTTGAAGTACCGCCTGACTAACCAAGGGTTTTAGACAAGTTCAAGCTCAATCGAAGTGGCCGCGGCGACAAGTGCTTCGGCGGCGTCATCGCTTTTGAAGTCAATCAACACCGCAAAACACGCAATTGTTGACAGCGACGATGACTCAGACAACGACGAAAACGACGAAGACGAGGAAATGATCGATGCGAGGGACTCGGCCCTCAACTTGTCTTTGACGGGAACTGATGCTGCAAAGGCGATGAATGCTGGCGATGTGAAGGTGCCTGCCTCTCTTTCTTATTGCGACATTATACTGTTCTTACAAACATTCGGACAGGTTGGAGACTGGTACATTGAACGTGCAAAGTTCATTCCTGTCAGACTCACCCTCAAGGAACGTAAATACCTGCGTCTTTTGGAAGCTGCTCTCAACGTCAGTGAATACACGGATAAAATCGATATTCTCACGTATGCCAACAAAACTCGTCGTCAAGTTGCTCAGATTCAGGAACTCTGTTCCATTATCTCTGGACTTGTGCTTGCTGCTGATTATAAAGTTGGTCAGCAGTTATTCAAGGAGCGTAACTTTGAAGATAATCAGGAATTCTTTCGTGATATTTGTGAGTTCTGTCCATGACTCCATGCACTTCGCCTCATGATGTTAAACTGTAACATTACAGTCGAACTGGGCCGTCGCCATAAAATCATGAACCCTGAAAAGATGAGAAATGTGTACGGGAAAATGATTTATATGCTCCAGGACTCTCAAATCCCTGAAGTACAAGACACTTTGTCTTTCTCACTCGTTGGACCCATCAAAACCGTTTACAAAGAGCTCGAAAAGGGAGGAGCGTTGGAGCTGTTGAAGGATGATCTCATCGTTGCAGCTACCAAGGAAATTCTGAGCGGAAAAGAAGGTGGGGGCAGTAGGAATCAAATCCAAAAGGAAATCAAGGCGAAAGAGAGAGCTATTGAGATTTTGGGAAGGCGGTACTCGAATGCAAAGGTTTACTCGAGTCAAGGTGGACTGTGTTTTATCTGACTGTGGTTTCTAGATGTCAGCAGATGACATCAAACAATGTCTATACAGTATCGGTGACAACCATGCTTTCTTGAGAACCAATCGGTACGTCCCTCTTTTCTTAGTCATCATATACGCCGTACCAACATCAGTTTAGTGACCCTTGCGACAAAATGATCGAATACCTCAAAAAGTACTTCCATCCAGACCGTGCCGAAGGCGAATACTCGCTCGCCATCCAAGCCGGTCGCGGTGGCGCTCGTCTCAGTCATGATCACAAGAAGCAGTACAACTACGTCTTGCAGTCCCTTACGCTTTGGAGAGAGATTATGCATGATATGTTTATGCTTTGGGGGTTGGCCGAGAGTGACTTGCTAGAAGAGACAAACTCGTATCGGTTGAGAGATACTGGACAAGGTTTGAACCGTATGCAAGGTATGAGTCCCGGTTTTTAAGTTGAATGTATGATTGATTTCGGGTGTGAAACAGCGGCTCCAAAGACTTCTCGACTTATGCATACAATCCTGCATCGCGCACAACAAAGAGTTGGATATTGGGTTGGATCCTCGGTGATTCATATGGGAGACACGGTAGGAAGCCAATTCGGGTTTTTTTGAGCAGACTCATGTTTAACCTCTTGCTGAATCATCAGAACGTTCCGAACGCACTCATGTTCATTGACAAGTACACCCAAATCTACCGCATCCTCCTTCCCATTGTCCGCTGTCTAGAATCCATCCAGGACCTCTCTGACAATAACGAAGGTCTCTCGAGATACTTTGATGACACGTTCGACGGGCCGGATAACCTCCGCCTCTTGATTCTCAGCGACTTTTTCAGGCACGCGTTTGATGGAAGTGGAGCAGACAACTTTTTCAGTGCGGGAAGTTGTATTGATGGGCGGTTGACGAGTGCTTGGAATTGGTGTAGTATGATTGAGAAGAAGCCTTACTTCCATGTGTTTTTGGTTAGTGGGTTTGTTGGGTTTGATGGAGAGGTTTCGTCTTGATGAAGAGTTTGGTTCGTATTGTATGAAATGGTCAGGGGGTGTTTTGTTGTTGCATAAAATCTGGCAATTATCCTTTCATTTCTACTTCTATTTATGTATCCTTTTTAAGGGTTTGCGCCCCGATCCTTCCTATGAAGTGGTTGTTTCACGTTACTTGAAATCGGTTTTCGAATTGTTTGCGAATACTCCCAAAAAAACAATGCTAAAAACTGAATCAGCGCCAGTAGCAAATGAGCATCTTGACTCTGCCGAAGCCATTGACATGGATGACAACAGCTCCAAGCTTTCATTTGTTTGGAGTCTTCTGAAGAAACTTGGATCTGTGGGTTGTTTGCACATATAGTGGGGCCATGCTGTCAAATTGGCTGATCATTTGAAATCATATCATAGGTCAAGGATCTCAGCGGTCTGCGTCTTTCGCTTCCTGCGAACTTGATGGAACCTCGATCTAATCTTGAGTTCTGGAACTACAATGATCGGCCAGATTACTTTGCTTCCATGGGCGACCCAGAGAACGACGTTGAAAGGATGCTTCATGTGTACGTCCCCTCCCAACTCTCCAGTTATACCTTATTCAACTTCTTAAACTCTACTCCACAGCCTCCGTTGGTTCCTATGCAAAGACACAAAGTGGAAATCTCGAAACCCAGACTTAAGGAAGCCATACAACCCAGTTCTCGGCGAAATCTTCCGATGCGAATGGGAAGTCGACAACACACCAGCTCCCACCTTCATATCCGAGTCCTCCTCCACTCCAGCAGGTCCATCCCCGAAAATCCGCGTCGGCTGCTTAAGCGAACAAATCATCCACCACCCACCCATCTCCGCATTCTACTACGAATGTAAAGAGAAGGGCGTTGTTGCACGTGGAGTCGATCACGTTGCTGCAAAGTTTACCGGGACGCAGTTGAAGTTCGGGGCGGGGGAACATAACCCTGGGGTCTTTGTGAACTTGGAGAAGTGGGGTGAGGAGTATCAGATGACGTATCCGTGGGCGAGTGTTGGAGGTTGGTTGACGGGGAGTCCGTATATTACTGTGAGTGAGACTACGGTTGTTACGTGTGAGAAGTCCGGGCTTCGGTGTATCTTTTTGTATAAGGATGAGGTTTGTATTATTTTTTGGTTATGTAGTGTATCTGATTTATTTGCGATGTAAAGCCGTTCTTTGGGTCTGCAAAGTTTGCTGTGGAGGGGAAAGTGTATCGATTCGATGCAGCTACAAAGTCCCTCGCGGATATTTCGAAAATCCCGGAATCTCAAGTTGTTGCCACGCTTTCGGGCCAGTGGAATGCAAAAGTATTTGTTAAAATCGTGGCAACCAACACTGAAGGGCTTCTGTTTGACCTTCAATCAAGCACAACCGCCGAAAAGATTTGTCCACCGGAAGACCTAATGGATCAGTTTGAATCTCGAAAGTTGTGGAAAGGTGTAACGGATGCGATTCATAAGAAGGAGTATGGAGTTGCGACCAAGTTGAAGCGTGAGATTGAGGAAGAACAGAGACGTATCCGGAAGGCGAGAAAAGAACCGTTTGAAAGCAGGTTTTTCACGTTCAAAACGCCGATTATTCCTGATGATGATAATGTGGAGTTGAATGAGGCGTTGGCGAAGGAACGTGGGAAACCGTATTTGAAAGAGGGTGTCGTCGTAAAGCTTCCAACTAAATGAGGCCAACTGTGAGAATATTTTTGGGAGCTGCATAGATTGTAGTAAAATTACTTGAACCAGAAATCAATTGTTCAATATTCTTTCACAAAAAACAATGCGTTCCCCCCTATTCCTCGCATCTATAACTTGTATCTGGCAACTTGCATTAGCTCAAATCTTGGTCGGACTCTTTCCTGGAGTATCAACTACCGAGTCTATGAAATCAAGCAACATAACTGTCGCAATTCTTCTACCCTATAGCCTTTTTTTTTGAATTTGACAATAATGCAAGATCAGTATGATGTCTGTTCAAATTTTTGTTGAATGCGATAAGTAGATTCAGCAGCAGGACTCGCTGTGATGGAAATCAACAACAGTTCTAGTATCTTACCAAGTACTTTGGTCGGTCAATACTCTTTGCGTGCAAGGTTGGGATCACACGGTTGTGCCTCAAAGTGTTATCAGAGGCGGTGTTCGCAATATTCCACGAAAAATTCTTGGTACAACTAGATATATCATGAAGTCAAACTAATAAAATGAAAAAAGGAACAGTCCAAATAAGCCAACCATAAACTTCAGCTTTGACGCGTTGGATTTGGTAGATCCAAATATTCCACGAAAATTCTGAACTAAGGGTCTTGGTACAACCAGACACATCATTAAGTCAAACTAATAAAATGAAAGAAGGAACAGTCCAAATAAGCCAACCATAAACTTCAGCTTAGACGCGTTGGATTTGGTAGATCCAATCGCTTTTCCTACTCCCGTTTCTGTCGCGATACTTGCTGATTGCGTTGGAGTAAATGAAGATGTCTGCGTTGAGGTTCGCGTTGAAGTTACTTGAGGAACAAAAGGCGCATCGGGAACAACCACAACAACGGTTGCAGAAGGGATAATTACAGGCAGGTTGACCTGCGAAACAACGGCCCCGCCTGTTCCTTGGTTTTGCGATACACCAGAATCTTGTGGTACAACCGCGGTTTGAATAGCTGATGAGCCGCTATTGTCAACTTGCAAAGCAGCAGTAGCAATCACGGGATTACCAATGCCTGGATTGCTCAGAACAGTAACAGGAGAGCCTCCTGTTGAGCCTCCTGTACTTCCCTGACCCACAACAACCGAAGTTCCAGAATTTGCAGCCACCCCACCAACAGTTGGTCGTTGCGCAACACCATCTTCATTTGCATTGCTATTACTCGTCGCAACCTGAACTTGGTAATTTGGTTGTTCGTTTACAACAGCAAGTGATTGAGTTTTGACTTGATTCTGTCCTTGCCCTTGACCATTTTCGTTTCCCAAGATGAGCGCCAGAGTCGTAACAGGGCCTTGTCCACCTCCATTGCCCACAGACGTCGCCTTGCACGACTGCGAATCGTATCCACTTCCTGGAATCTGGGTCAAATCATACTCAGGAAACTTTAAGTGAGGCGTGAAGGTTCCGTTGCAAACATTGCTGCCAATCACGTTTCCTTCACAGATGTCGTATTTCATGTGCGCGATGACGGATCCACATCCATCGTAATTGAGTGGTGTGATGTCAATCAAGTCGCGTCGAGCACGAACATCGTTAAACACTGGGTATGGAAGACCAGCATATGTCGTCACATTAGTTATATCAGTCACAGAGTACTGAAAATTGATGATATGTTGGTTCGCAGTGTTATTGAAATTGAATTCGAGAGTTCTGCTCTTTGCCAAGACATTTGGAGTTGGTTGGATAAACCCTTTGCAAGTAACTTCAAAACGATTCGCGAAATCTATGGCTAAGGCAACACCAAAGGATCCAGGCACTTGACACGCTGGCTGAGCAGAGGCGCAGGATACATATGAAGTGAATGTGGAGTGAGTGACAAGCTGGCAGGTTGAATTCAATGTCTGAATAGTGGCGCTTTCGAGGAATCCAGCAAAATTGGGAATCTGAGATGCGTTTCATTAGATGCTTCTGACACAATGTTATCAGTACCTGTGATTCACAAGAGCGCGCACAAACAGGAACAATGATGCTTTTTGCAACATCTACAAAGTCTTGATCAGTCAAACCCGAATGGGTTTCATTCACTAACGGCCGATTCGGAACAGCAGGTGGGAAAATAGGAATCAATGGTGCAGCACCATTAATAATATATGGCTGAATTCCAGGAGCTCTCTTTCTTGATGACTTGGATATAGCTACATTGAAATTCACAAGCGAGGTGTGTCCTGTATTAATGCTGATGACAATGTTTGAGCTGTTGGCCAACAATTGCATTCCGATCCACTCTGTTGCAATGGCGACTTCCAAAGGGAGCAAAAACTCCAAAGCGCTTGCGTTGTACGTTGTCAAGATACCCGATCGCGACGAAGAAGTTACCACATCATTAATCTAACCATTGGAACTTTTAAATACAAGAACTTATTTAATAAGAAAACAACTCACCGAATATTGACTGAACGAAAGTATATACGCAGCACCATTCTGGTCCTGTCCTGCCTGCGACGACCCCGCCAACGGATATCCAGCGAAACTGAAAGTCAAACCAGGCTGCAAAGTTCCCAATACGTATCCCAAAGATTTCGTGAAAGACACAGGCTCCAATCCATTGTTTGATTTCCCAAGTAGATTCGAGAAACTGTCGACGACAACCTGTGCAGTGTTGGAATCAAGTGGGATGAGGGGGGAATAAGAGGGGATTGGACCAGCCGCGATTTGATTCGCAATATCATCAGCGCTGAGAGGAGCCGAAACCTGAATTGTGGATGATTGCGGTGGTTGAGCTGGAGCGGATGTAGTTGCCTTTGTCGTCATGGGATTATAAGAAGAAACCTGAGTTGTGGATTGCGATGGTTGAGCTGCAACGGTCGTAGTTGCCTTTGTTGTAATGGGGTTATAAGAAGATGAGGCCAGCGTAGAAGATGACGTCATTACATGTGAAGCGGTCGAGATAATATTTGTAGATGACGTTGTCAAAACTGTTGGCAATTGGGTTGTTGAACTGGAAGTTGAAGTCAATGTGGACGTTGAAAATGTTTCTGTTGAAATATATTTGCCAGTGATACTGGGAGAAGTGAAGGAAGTGGTTCCTACTGGCACAGAAGAGTATGTGCTGAATATTACCAATGAGTTTGACAAACTTGACAAAGTTGAAGTGTTTAAAATAGTTATCGAAGCAGTTCCGGTAGTTGCAGATAAACCAGTTTCAATTGCCGGGCAATTCAACGCGTTCTTTACGCCCATATTTTCAGCATTCGTAAAACAGTTTCCGTCAAGTTTTAATTTACATGAGCATGGATGTAAGGTTTTTGGTAAATTTGGAATTGAACCACTCAATTTGTTGTTTTCGACTTGGAATATGCTGAGGTTGGATGTTGAAAACGAAGAGGGTATTGTGCCTTCGATTTGATTGTCGTTCACAATAAATGTTGTCAAATTTACTGGAAAAGACAATGGCAGGTTTCCTGTGAGATTTGTTGCTTCGGATTCGCTGACAAACTTACTTTCAGAAAAATCTATTTTCAAATTCCACTTACAACACTTGAAGGTTACTTGGGAAAGTAGGAAGTGATCCCATAATCTGATAGTTATTACTTAAGTAAATCTCTGTGAGGGAGTCAGGCCAAAACATTGGCAAAGAACCGCTGATTTCGTTGTCTTCAACATCCCTGGTCGAAAATTAATAACCCACCCAGAAACAAGTGCAACGAGATACTTACAAGTAAGCAAAGTTGGAATATGCCCCCACAGACCAGTCAGGGATAGATCCTGTTAGTTTGTTACAGGAAACATCGCTACCCCGAAAATCAGCTCGAGCTAAAAAAACGAAAGCAAGACCTACATAACTTCAATGTTGGAGGACAGGTTGGTAAGTGTGGTCAGAGGCCCCGTGAATCCGTTGGAGCTCACGTTCCTTAATTGTATGTTAGGCACACATCCCTAACTATATAAGCATCACGCACAAATACGTTAAAGCTGTCAGCAGAGTAAAATCGGGAATATCGCGAGACTGAAGGGTGGAGTTCGCAAACACACTTGAAAGGATTTGTAAACGCTTCGGTATTGCTGAGAACATACCACTCACAGTGTATCAATGCGTTGATTTGTGCAAGAAACATATGCGTTTGTAGCAGTAGCGTTGTTGATGTCAAGAACATCACAACAATTGGCCGTATCATTGAAAACTTCCGGCCATATCGCATGGGCAACTGCACAGTCTAATCCGCCACTTCCTACTGAAGCAACAAGCCTTGCAAGCGCAACGATGATTGCCAACATGAAGGTTTTCATGTCTCTTGGACGGGAAGATGGAAGCTTGAGGAGAAAATATGTTTCAATCTTGAACCAGATCTCCATCTCATTCAATATGACTGATATTATCAACCAAAGATAACTTGAATGTAAATTGATCGTTGCATGGTAGTTCCGGCGAAACTGTTCTGCAATTCTTGGTTCTATTTGTTGTTCCCAACAATGTTATCACGTAAATTGAAGTCTTGGCATTTTCTCAGTGTCTAAATCGATAAGGGTTAAAATATCCACTGTAAACTCAAGCTAGACATTTTAGATCCAATTACCTCATATTCCAGACAGAATTAACGGAAAAATAGCAACCTCGGCAATACCTTAGTTTTTGATGCTCCAGAATTTTGTTGTACGACAGTTGTTGAAATAGCTTATGAACCGTCATTGTCAATTTGCAGAGTAGCAATAGTCGAGGAGAATGAATCTATTATTTTGCTTCAACTCCAATAAACGTGGCGCATTGTCCAGTTTATCAATCAATGTGTATTTAGGTGTATTTCGAGCAGCAGTCTGTCGTTGTCTTCCCTTTTCCTTGACCTGAATCTGTCCGAAACCAGAAAGAAAGCAAGAAATGTCATTTGCATCATCGGCCACGCACCGCACCGCAACCGCCACCAAAACACGCATCAACAGCGGCAAAGAGAACACGAGCAGCAGTAAGACAACTAGTGCTACGTCATCGGCGGCAGTGAGTGTCAGTGTTGCGGTGACTGATGCTGTGCTAATACTCCGTCTTAACCAAACCAGTCTTCAAAGCCAAAGCCAAAGCAATCCACTTCAACTTCAACAACATCTTCAACTTCAACAACAACTTCCACCAAACCACACTCGTCCCTCTCAAAAACACAAACACGACCAACTGCCCCACTCGCATCGCTTCCCTTTTCGCAGAGACGCCAAAATCCAACTTCGACTTCAACCACGGCATCGGCTCCACCAATTCGATCTTCAATTTCTGCAAAGCCGCGCGTCGTTGCTCAGTCTAAACAGATTTCTTCAACTCAGATTCAAAGGCCTGCTCCTTCAACAACCCAGAATCCTGTCAGAAACAATCAAGCACCAGCCAGGAAACCTGTGTCTGTAGCTGCTCGTTCGCAGATTCAGGATGATAGCTTTGGAACGGTCAATCTGGACGATATTCTTGGCGCCGATTCAACAAAGGATTTGGATTCTCGAAACTCGGCCCTGAAGTCGTCAAATCCATCAGCCACATCGAGGCCTGTAGCTGGAGCAGGTCGAAGAAACACTACATTTGCGGGGTCTCAGTCGCGAGCATTGGTGTGTTCTTAGTCGGCACAGAACTCATGCTAACTAGATTTGCGCAGCAAGAGGATGGCGAATCAGTCAGAAAACGCGCTTCTATCTACGCAGGACCAGTGCGAGTTATTAAGAAGAATCCTAATGCTACAGTTCCGATAGTAAGCGATATGAATTGATGGTGCTTGGCTAATCACTTATCCCAATACTAGATGCACCAACAACCAGACGAGTCCATGACTAATTATAGAGAGAGTTTATCAATGTCGTCTCGACCTGCACAACGCGTTGTAGACGATTATTCAACAAGTAGTCAGACGTCCCAACATCTTCAAGGACCTCAACGCCATCAGCAACATCAATCCATAAATAATTACTCCAATGAAGCTCCATTCCCGCAATTAGCATCACGTCCTACGTTCAACGCAGCTGCAGCCGGTTTAGTTCCGCTTCCACCAACCCCTCTCAAACCACCACAACGCGTTCCTATTACAAACAACAACGCAATGAACCATCATCCACAACCACAAACTAATTCATCAACGCAAAACTCACTCCCACAACCAACTCCTACCCCTCAAGACCTTTCTTCAACCCTCCTCACGGAAGCTGTCGCGTCTACCTCTCTCTACAGAACATCCAGCGCCACTTCTACATCCGCCCCGCAGATTCTACATACCCCGCGACGTGTTCTTGAACAAACGAAAGCGCGAAGTATTGGTATGGCTGTCATGGATATGCTTGCGACGCCCGGTCGAGCTCAACAAACGCCTGGTCGCGGTCAACTGCGTGCTTCTGCTAGTGGTACTGGTGGTGGTGGGAACTTGATGCATCGGTTTCAAGAAGTCATTGAAGATGACGGTGGTATTGGTGGTCCTGATATGAAATCAGCCAATAACACTGGCACTTGCTCAATCTCGGATGTCACCGTAGAATCAGTGAAAACCGATGTGATGACAACACCTCCTCGGTATGCGCCGCCGGTTGTTGTTGAGAGTCCGCGATCGGCGGGGAAGACAAAGTTGCCTGTTTTTGGTGGGGCGGGAGTAGTGGGGAGAGGGTTGTTGCCGGATCCGTTTGAGGTTTTGGGGATTACCGTGGATTCTAGTAAGAGTGCGTATGTGGGAGCTGGTATTCCCGATGTGTTTGCTTCAATGCGGGAGGAGTCGCGAGAGGATGTCGAGGCAAATGTGTGGAAAGAGCCTAAAGACGTGGTAATTGGTGAGATGACTGATTTAGGAGAGAAGGGTGGAGATGAGGTGGTAGCTGTTACTCATGAAGCGAGTGTTGGAAGAGTGGAAGTTGTGGATTCAATTGCCACAAATGCCTCCAGCGCCAATGCGAATACTAGCTGCAATGTTGATGTTGTGTGGAAACAAGTGTCGCCAAGAAGAGAAGGGTTGGTTGGTGATGGTGGCGAGTATCGAGGTGGTATCCGAGCTGACCCTGTTGAATGCTCAGCTGCCAACACCAGCGTGACTGGGAAAAAGCGAGAGGACTTGAGTGAGTTGGAACAAAGATTCCGGGGAATCACTAGTCAACTGATGGCACGCGTTCACACTGAAACTACTGAAGTCGAACCACTTGCCAAAGCAGCTGAACCTACATCAGTCCAACTTGAGCCTCAACCTGATCCTGAGCCATCTGCTTCCCTCAAGAATATGTCTGAAGCAGCTTCTATCCCACCAGGAGACGTAAAACCTTGGCAACTTCAAATGCCAGATTTGGGTGAAATGGATCAAGAAAAGATCAAGTTTGAAATTGACACACTGGATGAAGAGGAGAAGCAGCTCATGCGTGAAATTATGAAGTTGGAAGGGAAGTTTTCTTGAGGATTTTTCTTTCGAGTTGTTCATGACATTGTAGGTTCATGGATATATAAATTAATTTTTGTATAAACATTATCTCTCGTTATTTGCCAAGTTTCCAGGTGGAACTGTGTAACATTTTATTTCAATGAACGAAAAAGAAGGGCTTCTGCTACCTGTACATCGCCTAAGCGCATTCAATTTAGAAATCAAATTTAACAACTCAGTGTTTATGATGGCTATTTTGTGACAATTTCAGATACTTGAGCCTGTGAGAGAACGCACTGCGGCCCCAGACTGTAATGAACATACTTGGACTATTAGCTCTGGCTCTAATAGGTGTTGAATCTGTTGCGGGGATGGCTTCTAAAGTCCACACTCGAAAGCGACCACATGGCCATGGTAGAGTCAAATACACACATCGTCAAACCTATACAGTCCCGCAACAACAAAATACGATGCACATAAGTAAACGCTAGTATTCTGCTTCGAGGAAAGGGAGGGAAAGTTGACATTTCTCAGCACTCAGAATAAAATGATTAGACATAAAGCTTATCATTGATACACCAATTACTCGTGTGGATATCCATTCCATTGTTTTGAACAAAGAAAAACTTGGACCACCGTGACGACAATGACAGTTTTGGAATCCACTATATCTGCCTTCTCTTCCATCGCGTACATCATTCCCGCAATCGTCTCGGGTCTTTCGTTTCTTATTCTGTTTTTATTCATCATATTCCTCATTCGCGTTGAACTCCCTGGACGACATCAACCGTTGACGTTTTCAAATTTCTTTACGCGATCAAACACGTTTTTACTGCTAATGTGGACTGGTGGCGGCGTTGATGCAGCATCAATCAGTATATGGACGGTAAATGGACTTGCTTGTAAACCCATGTGGATCGCCAGTACGATTTCGTTGACGCTGGTGGAATACTCGTATCTTGCGTTTTCGTTTGATAGGAGTGTAGATATTTTGAAGAGGCAGTGGTCTCCGGTTGTTGTGAAGGGGTTGCAGATACTTATCTATTTGCAGGTTGTTGTTGGATTGACGCCTATTTTTGTGAGTGCTGCGGATGGAGGGATGACGGATGTTAATGTGTTGGTGACGTATGGTGTTGGAGGACTTCTGATGTGTTTTATGGATTTGTTCTTTGTCGCGTCGTTCTCGCTGTATATTCGCAGTTTGAAGGCAGATATGAAAGAGGTCGACTTGCAAATCAATCCACAGTTGAAGATTATTGCGCGATATGGATACTATGGTTGTCTCGCCAACTTAACAACTATAATCTTATTCAGTGTTGCATTTGCTTGTCGGATTATTTCAAATGAAGCGGATTCTTGGTTTGTTGCGTATTTGGCGATACGAAGTTTGATGGATGTGGCTGCGTTTGGAACAGGATTAGTAATTACAAGTATGCGATTTGCATTGTTCCGCAATTATTTAGAACAGGCGAAATCTGCAGCTTCCGATGGTGGAAGTCGTGGGTCACTCAATGTATTTACAGGAAAGGGAAGCACAGTCCAAAATCAAATGGATCAGTCCAAACCATCACGAAAAAGCAGCAATAATTCATTGGCTGACAGCAAGCATAGCTCTCGGAAGGGAAGTCAAAAGTCACTTTCGGAAATTGATTTATCAAGGAAAGCTAGTAAGATTTCAATTCACGAGTTTACGCGAAAAGGGAGTCATCAAAGATCGTTTCAAGATCTTACGCGAAAAGATAGTCAACCTGAAATCCCTAACGTTCCTCAGATTCGACATCCATCATTCCAAGGTCATGATCCCAGTCTTGAAAGAAAATAAGGATAAATAAAGACCTTACTTTATTCATAACTCGACGACCTGCTTTGGTCCTTTTGCCTTCTTCAAAATAGCCCATTCCATCATGAACACACTGAACGAGGTTATACCAGCACCAAATCCAAACATTCCCTCAACACTCCAAGATCGTTCCGGAACCGCGACGCCGACCACCACAATAACCATGGTTAACGCAAGAATAACAATACACCGCTTTTCCTGCGACAAATTAGGCATTCTAGTACGAATTTTGAGTTTCTTGGTCTTGACTTTCGTCTCACTCTCATCCGTCAAAGCCTGTTTCTCCTCCTTCGTTTTTTTAGGAGTCGGTGGCTGGTTCTGATGAAGCAGGCCCAAGGACATGAAGCAGAAGTAAATAGTGCCAAGACTGACAAAGTAAATGTTCTTCCACTCGTTTTTGAGGGCGACGGGAGAGTCAACAATGTTTTCGGCTTGGTTGAAGCGAACGGTGATCATGACTGACATGACTGCTCCGAGACTGAGTGTTGCGATGACTAACGGGTAATGGATGAATGTCCAGCCTAATCCTGTGTACCAAGCGCGACGCATTGCGTGTTTGAAATGGTTTCCGGATTCGTGGCGGAAGTAGAGATGGTTTAAGTTGTTTCCGATAATGAGGGCGAGGATCATGACGCCCATTACGAGTTGGATGTGTTGAGATTTCGTGTCGTATAGGAATGTGACGGCGACTACACCGAGTGCGTATGTGTATAAGATTCCAGTGCGTTCTGCGAGATGCTCAATGTTGATGGCGACTCTGTAGTTTGCGTTGGGGAGTGCTCTCATTATAGGGAGTGAGATGAAAGGATGGATGAGCTCCGTAACTGTGCCGAACCACCATAGGCCCCAACGCGTATTGTCTCGCTCAGAGGTGCCATTGGTTGGAAACGCCAGAATAATTGCATGAGGCACTATGGAGATTGCACGGAAGATGAGGACTGGTGTCATTGACTTTGAGAAACGACGATCGAATACGAAGCAGACAATAAACTGGGCAAAGTGGATGTATACACGAGCACATATGTATGATAGGAGGAAAATGGCAGATGTGTTGGATTCTGGGTTTGGGTCGAAAGTGTTGACCAAGGTGTTACCCATGACCATTGCAGAGATACAGATGAACAGGAAGTGGAACTAGGCAAAAATTAAGTTCAATGGCTAATAATATCGCTGTCCTCACCTTCATATATAAATCCTCATGCGAAACACCATTGTTGTACCATGTAAAGTTTTGCCAGTGTGAAATCAAAGGTACCATCACAAAAACGAACTTTGTAAACGATTCCCAAGACTGCTCACTGCTGATAAAGAGGCCGGCTTTCGTGAAGATTCCGACGTACAGTAAGTCCACAAACATCTCATACCAAGTCGACCGCATCTCCTGCGTGCTTCGATGCAAAACGGGACCATTGAAATATTGACGAATCTTGGGCTTACGGAAGAGCTTTTCTTTGGACTTTATGGAATACTCTCTCATCATTCCAACTTCACCAAACGTTTCATGCGTAACTCGAATGACTTCGCCGATAGGAATACCAAGATCAGTAGTCGAGTCTGAAATAGCTGTTGATTCACTGGAGCTCTGTTCAGCAGCTTTTTTAGTGATACCTTCCCTATGATCCATAACAACCAAAAAACACTCAACTGCCTCAGAAGATCCGATTTCAGGTGCATGTCTCGTACCCCCCAACAGACCCGGAATCTCCAAATCGTCTTCTTCATCATGAGCATCGTCATCAATCTTGCAGTTCTCTCTAATGAACATAAGCTCCTCAGTCCTAGTCTTTCCCTCTGCACGAAGCAAGTCAATCCGTCTCTGCTTTGAAGTTTGGAGCATTCCATCCCAGGCACAGTTTGGGTCGTCTGCGGAGACAGGTTTCTCTTCGGCTTTCAAGGTATCCGATTGATTGGCGGCGTTTTCAAGTCTGTCCACTTCCATGTCGATTTCAACCATGCGTTCGATGAGAGCTTGTTGGTGTTGGAGGGAGCCGAGGATTACGACTAGCTTCACTTTGTTGAGGGTTTGGTGGTAGGCTGTGGAGTCATCCTAGGTGTGGGTTATAGGTTGGTGTTTCAGGTTCTTGGTTGAAGGGTGAAGGGACTGCGTGCTTACTGCTCGAACTACTTTGCACCAACCGCCACGGAGACGGAAGATCGTGTGCATGTTGAGACTGCCGGGACACTTTGCTGCCAGCTCTGGATCAGACATTGGATTGATTATTTTTTTTGGAGATATTTGTGTTACACCGACAAAAATAAAAATAGAATGCATCTTTTCTGATGATTTCTTTATCGTATTACTATATGGAGTATTTGTAGCAAATATACATAGCGTTGGAGTTCCCCGTTTAGTTCAATATGCAGGTGCCCAAGAATGCCCCCAATATGTGATTGCAAATGCCTTCCTCTCTGGATCCACATAGTCCAAACACTTTGTCGTATTCAACGCATGTGATCTCATAGCATAACACGCCTCCAAAAGCTCCCTCGTCTGCATCTGTGTCCACGAGAACGGAAATATATATTCTGATTTGAGTTGTCAGTTTCGAGTCATCATTATTCGCCCTTACCTGGTGGCGCAACGTAAACAGGCTCCAACCGACTCGCTTTCGACTTGCTATATTCCTTCACACATCGATACAACATCGCCGGACCCGTAATTTGTTCCACAGAACCTTTCGAGTTCTGCATCATTCTCTTTGCACACGACATCCAGAGCGGGTGTCCCGGTTTCGAGGACATCCATGCATTTGGAATCGAGTGGGCATGCAGGAATACGTTCAGGCCGACGGACATGGAGCCGAGGACTGAATGGTGAGATGCGAGAAGAGGATCTGTTTACAGTCTTTTAGAGGAGGAGACGAGGGGGGATAGAAGTGGGAAAACTGTACCAAGAGGTTTAAGGCATTCAAAGTCAAGGTCTGCATAGACTCCGCCATATTTGTGCATGTAAAATACGCGGGATGCATCAGCTCGCATGATTGGGTCTGGGAATGCGTCGAATGTTTCGAGGAACCATGGATCTAAAAATTCATCAGTTCTTAAATCCAAGAGACACTCCATTTTGGGACTTTTCTGGCAAAATTCACCCTCCAATCTCGATTCCTTGATATCGCTATTGTGACGTTCGAACTATCCTCAACTTTCTTTCTTTCGCTCAGCCGCTCAACACTGCAAGTGCAATCTGAAAAATCGCACACTCTAAATCACCACCCAATTCCTCTTCAATTCATCCAATAGATCGTTAATCACAACGGATCCACACGAGATACAGGTTTCTGATCCGTCCAGCGTCAATATTCAGACTCTGAATTCAATGCCTTTCAAGAAAGCATCTGATTGTTCGAGATCATTCTTAAAACGAACTCTTTTCACGTAAAAGGTTGTTTGTTACGGTCACACGTCAGGGCTCAGTTCCACACACTCTTCCCCTTTCTCCATCACTCTCATTCCTCGACAGCCATGGCGTCGCTCAATCACTCAGACTCTTCTGTAAGAGAGTATACTAACAATGTAAGCGAACAAGATCCCTGTTCTCTTGATCCGTCCACAATCGATACTCATACTCTGGATTCAGAGTCTGCCAAGAAAGCGTCCAATTGAGGTATTTCTAGTGGATAATCAAAAAACAGAGATGTGCATGAGCATAATGCCGATTTGAGTCACCCAGAAAGAAAGGGGTTTCCAAAGATAGAGTGAAGGGAAAAGGAGACATACTGAGGGCACATCTTTTGTCTTCCAAGACTGATGAATGAGTTTGGGGATGCGTCTGTTTCCTGGCTTGAAGTTTTCAATGTGTATTGAGTCTTCTGATGGATCTCGTTTTGAGGGATGGGAGGGTTTTTGTTTGGGTGATGTTGATATCAGGAAGGTAAATTGGTCTTTTGTTGGAGGGTGTGAGTATGAGTTTGATGCGGTAGTAACGGTTTCAAAGGTCTTACATAGAGAGAGAAGGATGATTGCAATGATTGCGATGCATGCAAGAGGGTATTGGCGGAGGGGGTTTCGAGGCGTGAGTTTCATGTTTGGGGCAAATAAATTAAACAAGGTTTGAAAAAAGAGAACATTAAGGAATTGAGTGAAACGAAGGAACAATTTGATTACATTAATTATTGAGTTTATGTCTTCTCTCTTTCTTCTTTGTCTCGTCTTTCCTTCCTTCTTTTCTCTTCTGACAAACTCAACAAATGATGTCAACAGTTCCACCTTTGACAGCCGACGAGATACTCGCTACGGATGCTGTGATACAGGCAAGCCACCACTGCCACAACCACTAAACACCACTAAGCCTAACCAAACCACCTCCAAACAGAGCCTCCAACGAGATGCCAATGTCCTAACATCGTCTCAATCCGATCGACTGGCAAAGAAAAGAGCCGCTGAATCCATCGCAAAACAAGCCAAATCAGCGCATTTGAACGCGCGTCAAACATCGAAACTGTTTGAGCAAATCGGGCCCTTTCTCTTTGTTTCGCTGAGTGACCCAATTGAAAAGGTGCGTGAACTGGCTGCGATCCAAATCAAATGGTTTGTTTCACCTTTCTTTAATTCGGTAATTCTGCGTTAAAAGAGATTTCGAAACAGGTTCGTTGAAGGGTCGTCTGACATAGTGCCGGTACTCCCTTCGCTGCTTCCGACACTCTCGTCGCGGCTTTCACCGGCCGACCTCCAAGAGCCGTCCGAGGAAGTGCGGCACCACCTCGTTGCCCTTCTCCGCACGCTCATCCTCGCCACGAAACAAGTGTTTGGGCCCGGCGTCGACGAGTCGCTCCGCATTCTCGGACGCACGCTCAACGACCCGTTTCCCGACGTGAAAAAGGAGAGTTGTTTGGCCGTGGTGGCGCTGTGCGAGTTCTGTCCGCGCGAAGTGCAGCCAAGCATCGTGGCGTTCGTGAAGGAGCTCGGCGGCTGTTTGACGCACAGGCACAAGGATGTCAGGGGCCATGCGCTGAAGGCCCTTGCTGCGCTTTGTCTGGTCGAGGCGCAGGCCCTGGATGAAGTCAAGGAGCTCTTGAGGTACGCGTGTGTGAGAAGATAGTGCTGAATGCGGGAAGGAGAGAATAGTTAAAAGGAGGAAGAGAAGAGAGAGCGAGGAAGTGATTGAATGTCAGAGCGGATGCGTACGCGAAGGAACGCAGTGAGCGAAGTGAACACGAAGAATACGAGTTAATTGGGACGCGTTTGTAGCACCACGAGCCAATTATGAGAAAACAAGTACAGCACGCTGAATACTGAATATCATACTAATAAGAAGACCTTAGAGCACTCACACTCGACAAGACTCCATCCGTCCGTGAATCACTCTACCTCCAGCTCGCACTTTCCATCCTTTTGAAACACCCAGACAGATGGTCTCTCGGCCACAAAGTATACTGGATTCTTTTGGCAGGCACAGTCGATGAAGACCCATCCGTCCGCAAAAAGTGTATCTCTGCACTCGACCAAGTCGGTGCCTTATACGAAGTCGAATGGGAAGACCGTGTCAAGAACGAAATTGACGTGGACGTAGGAAGGGGCGGTGTACTGTTGAGTGGTGAGTTTACCAATGATTCGCACCTTTCACCCCCCAAATTCTCAAAAAAACAACGCAAACAGACCGACCACGCATCGGAATCAGACATTTCACCCGCGAAACCCTCGACAAGACAATTCAAGTCATCCTCGCAGACCTAGGCGACTGGTCCGTCGACACACGTGCACAAGCCGCACGCGTCCTCGGCGCCGTCGTCCCACTCGCAGAAGCTAACATTTCCGGATACATGGATAAACTCCTTCCCGTGCTCTACCGCGTCCTCGGCGGCGACGATGCATCCGTGACAAAAGAATTGAAGGTGGCGGTGGTTGGGGTTGGGAGGTATGTTGACCCCAAGATTGCGGTTTCGTTGGTGGTTGGACATGCGCGGGTTAACCCGGATTCAAGTGCTACGCATCTGACGGGTGTGTTGCGTGTTCTTGCGGGGCTGGTGAAAGGGGCTGTGGGTGTGGGAGAGACGGAGCGGGAGGTTGTTGCGAGGTTTTTGGCGGCAGGGGATGTTAGTTTGACGGAGAGTGTTGTGCTTGGAGTGGAAGTGTCGGAGGTTTTGAAGGTTGTTGCGGAGAAGGTTGGGGGTGTGGGTGGGGATGGGGATGGAGAGGATGGGTATTTGTTGTTTGTTGTTGCGATGCGGCTTGTCAGTGTGAAGGGAGGTGATAAAGTTGCTGGGTGGACGCAGATGGTTGGGAATGCAGAAGACGCTTTGAGATCTCTGGCAGAGGGTGGAAATGTCTATGAGCGATACTTTGACAAGTTCTGGAGCAATGAAATTGCGAGAAATGTTGCATCTTGGACGCGCTTTTCGACTTTGGAAGTTCGGATTTTAGACACGTTTTTGAAAAGGGCTGGTGCAGCCGTTGGAGCCAAACTGAAAGACGTAGTCGATGTCTTTGCTGTTGGAGTTTCTGTGGAGAAAGAATTTGAAGTTCGGCAAAGGTTTGTATTCATTTTTATGACAGGTTATGATAACTGATTACAAAACTCAGTCTGCTTACAACTTTTTTGGACCTAATCAAGCCATCCGCATCACCACTAAATTCTACAAACGAGCTCTCCAGTCATGCTGCAAAGATTATTGACGGTATCGTTATGCCATCAGCTATTTGGAAGCCTGGTAGAAAGCTGGGACTATTGCGAGGCCTTGGAATGAGTATCCTCGTTTCTCTACTGGATCCAACCGCTACAACCCAGAAGAACGAGTTCTTGGGTTACGTTCCGAAAGCAGTGGTAGATTCGTTGGTTGCGACTGAAGGTGGGCAGTACCTACCAGTCACAGTTGCTTGCCTAGATGAGGAAGAAGTTGAGACGCGACTGACTGCCGTGAAGGCACTAAAATTTTTGTTGGATGGAGGTGCTGATGCTGGTGTTTCCTTCATTGGTACGTTTCAAAGCATGTTGTTGCTCTTCTGACAATGTCATCCTTCAGCGCAAAACTTCAAAACGATATACCCGGACCTCATCAAGCGTCTTGACGACGCTTCGGACTCTGTTCGAATTGCAGCAAGTGGTGGAATAGTATCCCTTGCCAACGCGATTCAATTCTGGTATACGCAACACCCTGCTGAACAAGACGGACAAAACGGGATGCTGGTTGACGGTGTTTATGTGGAGACTCGGTTGGACAGTGTGCATTGGGTTGAGATGATCAAGGGGATTGTGATTCATGTTGATGATGTGAATAGTGAAGTTGCTGAGGCTGCTTCTGCTGCACTAGTTACAGTGTGTCGTGGAGGAGCTCCGAGAGAGGTTGTTGTAGAGCAGTTGGATTTGGCGAGGAAACGGTTTAGGAATGTGGGGAGATTGGATACTGTTGTTTCAGCTGTGCTTTGATTCGTGTGTGGTGTGGTATTCTTTCTCTTTATTATTATTTGATGATGAATTTGCCAAAACTCGAATGTATCTTTTTTTAACATTTTGAAATCAGATTCATAACCACAAGAAGCACTTTCACACATAATAAATAACTCTTAACGAAATCAGAGAGATACTAATGTATGGGGTGCAAGTAATTCCACCAATCATTTTGCACGGCCATTTTGGTGACAATTCTTTTTGCCCAAACAAACAAACAGGGATAAAAGACAAATCTTTTCAGCACAACTGAAAGAAAAAACACCCACCAACCAGCTTCTCTATGTCAGTCACTTATACTCCTTGTCATCAGGAGTCCTCCACACAAAGCCTAACTCTCCAAACAGATCTCTCTCCTCACCCCCTCCTCTCTTCACAATTCTCCGCCCTCTTTGATTCCCCCAATGCAAAAGTGATCCACTTGGTTCCTGTTCAGGCTGGCTGGTGTGTCACATCTCAAGTCCGTTCGGACCCATGGCAGTGTTCCATAGCAGTTCACTTGCCGGTTTGTGACATGTCAGATAGCTGGGAATTCTATTCCCCTTGTGAGCAGGTTCTGATCTGAATTGACGTGTCTTAAGGCTGCTGGTCCACTTGGTTCTTGTTCAGGCTGGCTGGTGTGTCACATCTCAAGTCCGTTCGGACCCATGGCAGTGCTCCATAGCGGTTCACTTGCCGGTTGTGACATGTCAG
This sequence comes from Rhizoclosmatium globosum, assembly GCA_002104985.1. Classification (NCBI taxonomy): domain Eukaryota; kingdom Fungi; phylum Chytridiomycota; class Chytridiomycetes; order Chytridiales; family Chytriomycetaceae; genus Rhizoclosmatium; species Rhizoclosmatium globosum. Next base: position 68,192 of record MCGO01000099.1, on the reverse strand, counting down.
ACAGCTGGGAATTCTATTATTTCCCTTGTGAACAGGATCCAATCTGGATTACTCTTTAATTGTACTCTGTTTATTTCTGCGTTTTCTTGGTTACGTGACTTCAATAAATCTATGTTTCATTTATGACTATTTCCTTTATTATATTATACCTGTTCCATCTGGTTTGGCCCATACAAGTCCTTATGTTGGTCAGTTGAACCCTATCATTTTGGAAGAAGTTCATTCACTTTTCTGAGCAGCAGAAATGTAAGGGAATTGAAATACCGAAACAAAATCATGAACTCAATAACCAAACAACCCCTTGATAATAGCTTCGAAACTATGTCCATGTCAATATCTGTTTGAAAGCACATACTTTTGCCCAAGTCTACCTTCATCTCCACAATATTCCTGTCTTGTCACAACTTACGGGGTCTTTTCGCCGGTAATTCCCACCTTTTCAACTCCGCTCTCTCTCAGGTCTGGATCAACCGAGATCAAGGGAGTTGCCGGCAGCGCTCCTCATCCCTCGCTTGTAGCTGCCAATTTCACCAGAACTGCAAACAGCAGTTCCGATGGCCCCAGACGTCGCCAGTACAAGCCCATGAGGACTCAAGCACTATACCTACATCAACATCTAAAAGAGAAAACTAACAGTAATGATGGGATAGAACATAAACAAACAATAAAGGAAGATAACAACGGCACCGCCTTGCACTCACCTTTACACTCACCTTGCAATCTGTTGTTGCTTCTCCTAACCACAAAACTTGCCATCTCGATGACCACTAGAGCACCATCAAGACCTTCACTTGCACCACCTTGCTCTCGTTCTGGTCTGTTGTGATCCACCCAAATATCCTTTCCTGGGACTGCAATACTTGCTACTCAGTTGGTTGGTCTTTACACATTCCCAACTGGACAGCTTGAATTGCTTGCTCATCGGCACTAAGGAGCTTGACCAGTTGTCTCTGTATATCCGTTTTAGGGACCTGCGCCTTGGTTTCTCCTAGCCCCGAGTCTGGAGAGAGTGGTGTAGTACTGGCTTGCATACCACTGGTTGGGGGTGCTTGTTAGGATTTCACACACTCTGGTGTTCTATCCCCTTGACCATGGAGCCGTGGTTGGGCAGGTTCCCAAAGGTACTATCCCTCCGTTTGGGAAAGAGCCCCATGGTGAAAAGGTTCCTGGCCTGGATTGACTTGCTTTCCCAACGAACTTGCAACTGTTGTCTGGCAGCAACCTGGTTGGGTTCTAGGGACAGGTTGTCCTCAGCCGGCATCCAGACTTGAATCGATCATGTCCTGATGATCCGCAGACAAGTGGCTTCTGGAATGCCTCAAAGAGACCTGTTGGCTCTACAGTCTACTGTTGTCTTTTGGTGGCGACTACATGTTTCGCGTTCTCAATGTAATGTTCAAACTTTACACCAATGTAAATGTATCTTTTTGCCCCAATATGAATGTATGTTTAACTTGTCTAACTCTTGCTTTTGTTATCAGATTGGATGGGCTTTTGATGTTGAATCAGACTGGGAACGTGAAACTGTCCCTCGGATACTTGAACAGACACCTGGGAAGCTCAGACCCGAGTATCAGATATCGCTCTTTCAAACAAGTTCCAACTACTATTTATATGGCAGTGGTGGTTAGTGCTGTTCTGATTCTCTCTGGCTGAGGTGCTTCTCACCCAAGTTCTTGGCTTTGGATATGCAGGAAAATGCGACAAAGTTGCCATGATTCAGCTCGTTGATTTTGCGTTGCTTACCGAGAGGTATGGTAAAGGAATCCTCTTTGACGAACTGTGGTTGTCATGGTGTACGCTCACCCCAACTCCAACCGCTAACCCAACTGAGACCACACTGCCAAAAGCACCCAAGGTGGGGATCGAACCCACGACCACTTGCTTAGAAGGCAAATGCGCTGCCGCTGCGCTACCCGGGCGTTGACAATTGTAAGGTATATGTAATTATATTCGCGGAGTTTCATGATCTGAAGCGTCCAAATAGACTAATATATCTATACGTATTATATTACGAGGTAGAAGAAGTATGGAATGTCAGTATACTGCCGGGGCATGGCGTAGCAAGACAGCTTCAACTCTCGTCGCGTCTTTGGTCTTGAACACAGCATAACAAAGACTCCATACTAAAACAAGAGATATCAAAAGGTAAATGTATCATTAATAATTTAATACTATCCATACATGCTGGATTTCTGGCGGTGGGATGCTTTTGGTCTTGTGCACGAATCGCAACTTATAGTTAACACAGTAAAACAATCCAAAGTAGCTACTCTTATCCTCAACACAATTGCTCGCATTACTATTTCTACCGGAAAGTTAGCCCAGGAAGTTGAAACTTGTCACAGTCATTGCAGACTAAGGGGAATAGTTTTATCATATTATCATTATCGTCGAACTAACCAATAAACAAAACTTCCCTATCAATCGACAAGAACAAGATTCCAGGCTTAATGTCTCTATGGCAGAGTCCCATACACTGGTGGAGGTACTGCGAGCCATCAATCAAATCGCCAAAAGGAATACGGAACTCAATGACATGGACAGCCGATAACAACGCATAAGAAGATGCATCAAAAAGCGGCAACACCATCTTAATCTTATTCTATTGTTGATGCTTGGAGTGCGCCAAGACTTTCATCTCAGACACAACCCTTTTCACGCTATTCAAATTCGTTTTGTCGATTCTAACTATTCTACAGTGACGGTGATTGGCTTTGTTTTGTCTGACAATGACAATCTATCCCGGAATACATGGAAGGCTACACTGACACGCAAGAGCTAATTAAAGTACCACAAGGAGAAACTTTGTCCAAAGATCTGAGTGAAATGGGGACAGCGCAATGCATCCAGAGTTTGGATGGTGTTTCTGGGACTAATCCAGACCATATCTTGCAAGAACTGCTGCAGAGCTGACTTTTAGTGCTTATTTCACTGTTCTTTTACTTTCTGAAATGGTTCTTTCATCTCAGGGTTTACTCCACTTGAGCAATAATAAAACATGCAGCTATGTTCTCATGATAAATCATGTTTTGTAGATGAACTGAGAACAAGGCAATGAAGATATAAACTTCGGGAACAATGTGCTATTCGCATTTTCTCCGTCTGTTAACATAAGTACCTGTTCAAGAAGAATAGAAATAATAGACAAAGAGAAGATGACACCTGGAGCCCTTCTTTCCGTGTCACTTTCCCGGACATCTGTTCCGACTGAGTTCTTTGGGCGTTCCAAATCAGTTCGTCGATTCACAAAAGTCGGACGAGTCGGCGAAGGAACGTACGGCGTTGTGTGTGAGTATACTTGGTTTCTAACCAAGGTTCCTGATCCAATTCCGGCCAAAAAGACGCTGCAAAGAACGCAGAAACAAACGAGAAAGTTGCGTTGAAGCGAATTCGATTTGCCGGTGAACAGGACGGCTTTCCCTTGGCTGCTCTGAGAGAGATTCAGCTGCTTAAGGCCATTGACCATGATAACATCGTGCGCGTACGTACTGCGTTCGTTCATTGCTTTGAGTGCTTATTTCATACTCGAAAAGGTGCTGGAGGTCGTGGTTGGGACAGCTTTGACAGACGTGTTTATGGTTATGGAACTGTGCGAGATTGATCTGGCAGCACTCATGGACAATGTTATCACTCAATTGAATCCTCCGCGTTTTACTGAGCGTGAAGTCAAGTGTCTCATGACTCAGTTATTGGCTGGGTTGGAGTGTTTGCATGACCGTCACATTATTCACAGGTGCGGCTTCTGTACTATTTCACATGTATGCAGAGGAGCTTATTACTTTGTGCTCGCTTCTTCTTCACACTTCATTCGCTCGTTCTTGGCTCGTCTGCGGGATTCCTATTCTCACATGGCAATTCTGACAACCATGCACCAATTATAAACTATTCCTGATCCTATTATATGCACACACCGGGATATTTTTCTCTCATACTATTTGGTGCACAACGGCTGTCTCAAAGGGACCTCAAAATGTCAAATCTACTTTTAACCTCACACGGAATCCTAAAAATCGGTGCGTAGACTGGATTATTCTTAAATTGCATCTCTGAACTGCTGTAACGCAGCTGATTTTGGTCTCGCCCGCCACTTTTCCTCACCCTCGATACCTATGACTCCTCGTGTCGTAACTTTGTGGTACCGCAGCCCTGAACTTCTCCTCGGCGCTAAAACCTATACAACTGCCGTCGATATGTGGTATGTGCTTTTGCTTATTATCTCTCCTCACCACTCAAGACCCAATCAAGGTCAACAGGCTGCATCCTCGCCGAACTCCTCATCACAAAACCTCTACTCCCAGGAAAAACTGATCCAGACCAACTTACACGCATAACGAACCTCCTCGGTTACCCAACTCCTCAAATCTGGCCATCAATGACTCACCTCCCTCTCTATCACTTATTCAAGATCGATCCCGTGCGTATGAACCCGTATTCACAAGTGAAAGCTGTATTGGGTGTTGGGGCGAGTAATGGAGCTGTCGAACTTGTGCAGGCGTTGTTGGTGTATGACCCGGAGCGGAGGGTGGATGTACGGGAAGCCAGGCGGTTTGCATATTTTAGGAGGGAGGGGCCAAATCCGTGTTTGCCGAGTGAGATTCGGATGCGTGTTGGGTCGAATGGAGGTACAGGACATAGTAGGAGTCAACGAGAGTATTTGGGAGGTGGGCAGGGGGATCATGGGGGTAGTTTGAGACGAAGGTTAGAGGGAGAAGTGGAAGGTGCGGCTAGGAAGAGAGTGAATCTGGGTCGGACTAGAGATGTGGAGTTGGAGTTGGGGGCAATGCCATTTCAACAATTTGATTTGGAGCAAAATGATTAATTCGTATATAATTATTTGGTCACGAAAAGTAAAGATTTACTCGCACTAAATTAAATACCGATAGTGCCAAATACAGAATGTCCTCTCAGTATTGTTTGTAACTCAGTATCGTGTCCCTTGGCATGCCGCTGTTCCAACCTCAATCAATGAGGCGCTGCACATGGGGCTGAACATTGGCTTGACGGAACCAGCCCCATTTTCCATCCTCATACACCGCTAAACCACTGCCACTGAAAATCTGTAGGTCTTCAATCGGGAATCCACGGGAAATTTCGGTGGGGATTCTTTGGAATGTTCCACAGGAATTGTTACAGAATGTGCACCCACAGAATTCTTTCGGAACCAACCACAGGAATTCTGTGGGTATTCCGTCGGTAATCCATGGAGATTCCTCACAGAATTCCCACGGAACGCTGGAGATCCGTGCATGCCTTCCGCCCCTTTCTTCCTTCCTTCATATTACAAATAATGAGTTATGCATAACAATTGAGGTTTATTTGAGAACGAGAAAAAAGGCAAAGAGCCACAAAGACAATGAACTCATCCCTCTCCCTTTGTCCAGACGCAAAGTACTCACTAAAGCAGCCATTCGCACCCAGAGGCCACTATCAGTATGAAAACAGAAGCGAACGTTACCTTTACCAGAAGTAGTTGCGTAAAGCGTCACATAACGAACCAACTGTTTTGATTTGTTCTTTCTCCACAAAAAGAAGCAGACGAAATTTAATGTGTCACGCTATGGCTGAGATGCAAAGAGACATGAAAACGCTTTTTTAATAGATCAGGAGTGTATCGAACGGTGTGGGACTCCTGCGAGATTCGGAATGAGAGTAGTATGAGAGAAGAGGACAATCAACAAAACCTGAAAGTTTTTGGGTTCACAAGCAGCTATACGTATGGGTGCATTAGTTGCAACTTCATCTCGTTGAGCTGGGCGAATAGGATAGAGCAAGATAACTGTTGAGTACGTGCCTGAATAATTCAGTCGCATGTGTCTAGGAACGCTCATGACAACTTACTTGATCAATGAGCACAGCCAGTATTACCGATATCACATTACGCTGTCAGACTGTCGGATTTGAATGCGAAAACTTCTGTGACTGCAATGTTCTTGTTCGAGACTACTCCTCAAGTTTGCAGCCGTCCTTTGGAAACTGGATTAAATTAGTTCAGTCGGGAAAGAAATCGAAGAAGTGAGGAAGTGAAGTACTTTACTTCTTCGTGCCATGTCTTGGAGAGAAAGGGTTTGATCCACATATTATATATTGCGGGCAATGGTGAGGAGCGCTATCTAAATTCCTGAGAATTAATAAAGCAAATACTGAAAGCCACACCTTGTACCAAAGACAGTTAATCCGCGGTGATGAGCCTTCACATTGTTATTTAAAATGAAAACAAGCAGGAACGGAGGAGTTACTCACAAGCAGCCCATTCGATAGATGCGAGACAAAACAATGAACTCTTCGTCCAAAGCACAAGAGACTGGTTGTTTGCAAAGGGTGTTGGACTTTCGGAGAGGGTTTTGAATGTGCGTTTGAAGAGAAAAAGCGCAGAGGAAGATGAGTAAATCCCAGAGTAAATCCTTTGCAAAAGACCCGACAATGGATGGGATTTGTCTTCGAGTTTATGCAAAAATAATTTGTGACAAAGTGACTGTGAAGGGGTTATGGATGTTGGGAATTAATGCAGCATTCAACAGCAACATGCGTCCTTTGTGGCGCTCGGCATTTGTCAATGGATCTTGTAAACATATCTTGAATCTGCCTTCAATAACATAAAACTATTTTATAGTCTTTAAATATTAGCTGCAGACAAGTATTTAAGCTTCCTCTTTTGCATTCCGAGAAACTGGTTCATCTGGGAGGGATCTGGTCTTCCAGTTACATGGTGGTGGGAACAAACCCTGGTCATGCACCTTTTAGAGGAGATATTGGTGGTTCTGTGGGTATTCCGTGGGAATTTCCTGTGGAACGTCCCAAAGAACATACTTTTGGCATTCCTACGGAACGTTCCTTCGGAATGAACACAGAACGAAGTTCTGTCGGAATTCAATGGAGATTTACGACAGAATACCTGTAGAACACCCATTCTGTTGGTATTCCACAGAAATAGTGGTTTAGCGGTGTACAAATTGGTCCTTAAAAATCTATCGCATTCAAAATCTCATCACCATTCAAAAATGCGTCTCTCCCTCATTGCAACCCTCGCCCTCTCACTCCTCGCGAAAGCTGGAGAAGTCCCACCAAACGACTACGAGAAATACACATACCTCGTCATTCAAGTCGATCCAACCAAGTCCGCTGTTGACGTTGCTCACTCCCTCGGGTTCCTTTACGTCGGACCTGTTGGTGAATTGGGTGCTCTTGGGTACTACCAGGTTGCACAGACCAAAGACGGAATCCGCAAGATTGCAGCCTTGAAGCGTCGTGACGATACACTAACTGCGATCCAAGTCGTTGAAAACCATTTGATTGAGCACCCAGCTGTTCAATGGGTTGAGACTCAGGTTCCTCAAAAGTTGTACTTGAAGCAGGCAACTCCTGACGTGGAGACTCCTGGAATCCAGAAGCTGAGAAAGCAGTATGATATCAAGGATCCTGAGTTTGGTTACCAATGGCATATTTTGAACGAGACTCCAGGACAGATTGGTCATGACCACAACATCAGCGCCGCTTGGGCTCAAGGTATTGTGATTTCACTTTCTATCTTTATGACATAATTTAATTTTTTGTTATAAGGTGTCTTCGGTAAAGGATCCGTCGTTGCAGTTCTTGACGACGGCTTATTCTACAAGAACAACGACTTGACCGATAACTACGTGAGTATTTTCAAACCAAGTTTGCATAACTTTAATTATTTATCTCTTCTTGTAGATTGCTGAAGGTTCATTTGACTTTGTGCGTAACACCGCCGACCCAGCCCCTTTCAGTGAATCAGGAGGCCACGGAACTGCCTGTGCTGGAGAAATTGCCGGAGTCAAGAACTCTGTCTGTGGTGTTGGTGTTGCATACCAAGCCAAAATCACCGGTATCCGTCTCTTGGGGGATGCCAAGTCAAACAGTGCCATCACACCAGTAAACCAAGCTGCTGGAATCAACTACAAGTTCCAGCTCAACCAAATTTACTCCAACTCTTGGGGACCTAATGATGACGGTAAATCGATGGACGGCCCATCTGAGTTGATGAACGCTGCTTTGTTGAACGGTGTCACTAACGGACGAGGTGGTCTTGGAAGTATCTACACTTTCGCCAGTGGAAACGGAGGACGCAACGATGACAACTGTGCCTTCGATGGATACTCCAACTCCATCTTCACTATTGCCGTTGGAGCCTTGGACCGCCGTGACTCCCAGCCAACTTACGATGAAAACTGTACCGGTAAACATGTACAGTGGTGGTGATGACGCTGCTAATGGTGTTGGAATTGCAACCACTGAATGGACTTCAACTGGATCTGGAGACCAATGCCAGAGAAAGTTTGATGGTACTTCTGCTGCTACTCCTTTAGCTTCAGGAATCTTTGCGCTTGTCAACAGTATCCGCCCAGATCTTACTTACCGTGACTACCAGCATCTCAGTATCAACAGCGCCATTGTTGTGAACGCGACTCACCCATCTTGGTTCAAGACTGCTGCTGGCCGTATGTACAGTCCTGCTTTTGGTTATGGAAAGCTTGATGCTGGACGCACTCTCGACATGGCTCGTGCTTGGAAGTCTGTTGGAGGTGCTGGCAATGTCACTGTCATCGATTCTGGTTTCAAGACCCCAGCCAACACTGCTATTCCACAAGGAGGTGATGTTCGTCTTTCCGTCAAGGTTACTCAAGATATCAAGAACCAAGCAAGTTTCTTGAAGCTTGAACACGTTACTGTTACTGTTACTATTGACCACCAACGTCGTGGAGATGTTTCAATCAACTTGATCAGTCCCAGTGGAGTTGTCAGTCCAATTTTGGTTGGCCGTGCTCAAGATGATGACAAGACTGGATTCCAAGCTTGGCAATTGTTGAGCGTTGCTCATTGGGATGAGGAAGTTGTTGGAGAATGGACTGTTGTTGTTTCCGACAAGAGCCACCCAGAAGCGACTGGAACGTTTAAGGGAGCTTCAATCAAATTCTATGGAAGCGCGAAGCCTGGAGCTGTACCCGTTGCGCCTGTTGCCGCTACTACCACCAAGAGCGGGGCTGCTGGCTTTGTTGCTGCCGGCATTGCATCTTTGGCAGGGGTTGCTCATTTTGTAAAACAAAAGTTACTCATTTAAATCATTTAAATTTTCACTAGAATAAAAAGCCTCGTTGATTTCAATGTCCGTTTAAGTTACTGAGAAATTAACTGTTGCTGTCCGCTTTCAGACACAGTTTCGGTGGTAGAAGCCACGGTTCGTTGTGGTTTTTGAAATGCTACAAATACGCATCCAAACTAAGCAGTGGCATCAGGTAAATGAATCAGTTGTGGGCTGAAAACTCACAACGAAAGCCAAAGCCAAAGGTCCCAAGCTTAGTTGTGCTGCCCACGCGCTCTCTTTGTTCGCCCATGGAACGTTGCTATAGTCTGGATCGTGGATAGGAAGATATTCGATGGGTGATCCCGGGATATAAGTGTAGTCTTTTGAAGTAACTTGTTTGAAAACTGGGTAGCTGTAACATCCAAAATCGGTTACAACGGATGTGATGAAGAGTCGGCCTTTAAGAATTCAGTGGAAATGGATTAAATGGACGGCTTCAATCACCTGCAACATTGATCCAACTGACAAACATGACGCATCCATGAAACGCCTTGAGAGTCAGCATTCGGTGGTACACGATCAACCACTTGTTTGTCCCTTCATAATGAGGAGTTTTAGACTTGAAAACACGTTTTGAGTGTAACGTGATTGCGATCCATCCAAATGTGAGACCCAACAGAACCCACGCGAACGAAAAGATCAACCCTGTAGGAAGACCTTTGTTATGGATAAGAAGAGATGAAGCAGTAGCCCAGAGAATAGACAGTATATACGACTTTCCCAACCAGTGGTGGTAGGCGTACAGTCGCGGATGGAGCTGAGTGACCATACATAGGATTCCAGAGATGGTAGACGCGTAGGCGAAAAATATGTGAACTCCATAGAAAGGAGTCCAGCAGAGAAGAGAGTCATTGACGTAGGTGAAGCCTAAGTTGAGTCTCGAACAAGAGGTGCATTGGGGTAGTTAGACATGGGGGTTGGAGAATTTCAAATTCAAACAATTCTGTGCGCTCAATTTTCAGCTCTAAAATGCATACTTTCAATTGCATTACTACATGAGGACTTACTAATCGCGTTAGCATAAGTATATAAAAATCATGGTCAAGTTATGCAAATGAGGCTTCATTTCCAAAAGATTAGGTTATTTCGAATTTCTGAATTATAGGTAATAACAATAATTGGATTAATGGCTTGATTAAGAACGGTACAAAGTATGGCGAGGAAATCGTAAATTGGAGGTACTAAAGAGGTTGTTATCGCCTCGTAAACCATAACTGAGTAATGATATATTCAACGACACAAGCATCTAGAGCCGAAGGGCACTCACCAAGTAAATAAGGACTCCAACCAATCAAAAACGCCGAAACAATAATAATACTCTGCTTCAAAAGCCGTCTCTCCTCCTCCTCCGAAAAGAAAAACTTCTCGATAAACGCAACACCCCCGCCAACAGCACCATGCAGACGCATACGACGCCGCGAGGCTTCCGCGCGCCTGCCGTGGCGATCGAGGCCCTAGAGCGGGGGCGTGCGGGAGCCGAGGAGTTAAAGGGACGAGGGAGCGAGAGGGGCGAGGGAGACGGGCCGGTGCAACAGGAAACACGCAGCAACAACAACCGCCAAACCCTCAACAGGGAATTACGCAGCAGCGACGGAGGCAAAAGAGAGCAGTCGGGGCACGGCGAGGGACGCGAACGGCCAGCAGGAGCTGGGCAGGCGGGACGAGCGGGACAGGAGGGTCTGGCGGGACGGACGATGGGGCAGGTTGGAAGGCAGGTGGTACCGGATAGGCGCCACCAGCAGTGTGGCTGTCTCTGCAGACACTATGCTGCTGCGGCAAGCCGCGACAGGTACGTCTACTGGCCTACTAACCCCCTTGTCCAAACAGAACACTGCTGGACTGACCCTCACCACCGTCGACCCCACCGCCTCAGCGCACCTGGCCCTCGACAACTTCGCAGCAACCGCAAAGCCATTGAAAGCTACGAATGCCAAGACGGAGCCTGCAATGAGGGAATAGGAACGATGCTGGAGCTGTTGGTGACATCACTCATTGTGGTTGTCACTGGGGAGCAGGGTCTAAAACATGGACCCAGGCACTGCTTGCAATATGCACAGGGCCCCCCAACCTGGTGTGCTGTATCAGCACAACCAGTCCTCTTATTCACACCCAATACTATCAAACCAACAATCCAAATAAAAAACTATCCATACATCCATCTAAACAAATTAAAGATCTCAAGAGCTCATCCAACCAACCAAAAGAGATTAGCAACCACACTCAACTCCCAAGAAGCAAAAAGACCAAATGCCAAAACAGTTAAGCAACCCAAGCACAAGCAATTGAAACAAGAGCCTGAACATCAAATTCATGTCAGCCTTCAGCCCCCAAAAACTAAGCAGTACCTATTTAAACCACTCACCCTCCACACAAAACAAAATCATTCAGAAACTAAAATGAACATTACCGACATCACTGCACTTGTCACTCTCGACAACCTCAAGGCTCTTGAGAGAGAATGCAACCAAGTAACCTTCTACAAGAACGACAAGGCTGCGGTACTCCATCAGATCCTTCGGGAACTACTCAATACCAAGGAAGTGGCTGCTTGTGACATCCACACCACCCAAGACGGTGTAGTCTTCAAAACCTCCCGAGCACACTGGGACATACTTGCACAAATTGAGATTAGTGGAGTTGACGCGTTTGCTTTACAGTTTGACGGTCAAGTGCAATACCAACTCCAATACATCAATGTGGACAACACCAATAGGCTCCGGGACAACCAACTTGCTGCTGAATGTGGAAAAGCCATTCAAACAAAAGGTGGAGTGTTCTTATCAATCCTCTGCCTTCCGAACAAGAAGACTCCCTGGACTGGTCGCCGAATCCTTGTACAATGCTCATCAAGTGATCAAAAGAGATCTCTGGAAGACAATGTCCCATACTTTGTCCACGACCGGAATGCTGCTTACATTTCTGAGGGTGAACACTCTGTCAGAGAAGCCTTTGAACAACCAAGACTTGCAGTGGTCAAAGGCATTCCACACCACCTGACCATCCAGGAAATTATCACCCAACTTGGGAATCTCCAGGGAAAAGTGTTGCGCCCAAGGTACAGCCCCAATAATTCCATCCCCAATGTAACTAAAATTGGAAATAGATTCCACTTCCCCTCTCATGTAGTTGAAAAACGCAAGGACTTGCTCATCACTTTCACTGATTCCAATGAGCTACAAAAAGCTGTGCAACATCGCTTCCTCAACAAACCCATTGCACCTGTCTGGAAACAACAAGGAGACACATGGGAGATCCTCCCAGAGTGCTTGCGATGCCTTGGAAACCACCAATCTGATTTCTGCCCAGTAGATGCATCTCGTAAAGCCAACTGGTGGATTCAGTTCAAAACAATGGACCAACACATTTAGATGCATCTCGTAAAGCCAACTGGTGGATTCAGTTCAAAACAATGGACCAACACATTAGTGATGAGGGCATGAAATGGTGCAAGAACGAGGTTACGCGCCTTGGTCAATCAGATGACCCAAAACTCTTTGAAGAAGGAGTTAAGGAGGCCATCAAAAAGTGCGGATGGACCCTGCCACACATTCTTATGGGAAACGGAACAACTTTGGTTAAACCAGCGCCCGCCCAACCGTCTGCCAGCAACAAGCGAGGGATTACCTTTAAGACCCCATCAATGCCTGCAACACCCTCTGCTCCATCTACACCCTCAGTGGCAGAAGTAATCAACACATATATCCAATCTGATATACAGAACGGAGGTGCCTTGAACAACTTGCTCAAACAGGCTATTGGGGATGCCAGTCTTCAAGCTCTGAATTTTGCCAGGGATGATGCCAGGAAACTATTAGTAGACACCATTAATGGAGATGGTGTGCAGCAGATATTGTCAGAATTGGCCCTGACTCATTTAAAGGGTCACATGGAAAGTCTTCAACAACATACCATGGGATTAGTCAATCAGGCACTTGAAAATGCTATCCAATCCATCAAGGAACATGTCATGGAGGGAATCCAACCTGGAGGGACATATGATGAAATCTTCAATAAGAAGGCCACGGAGGTAATCAACACTGCTGATCATGGAAACAAGACCACCCCAAAACAAGCACCAGCTACTGCTGCCATCATCAAGAACAAGTCCAGCATTCGCTCAACTACAGAGAAGGACTCCCAAGGAAACAAAAGAATGAGACAAGATGGAGGTAAGAAGAGCTGGTGCAGAAATAAATCTGATATAGAATACTATAGAAAACACCACCCTGGGCTGAAATTGCCCCGAACCCACTGGTAATGACGGCCCCAATTCCAACTATTTTTATTGACCAAGAAAAGAAGGAGACAACAATACATATACTTATGAATATCAAAATAAAAATTTACTTACCAACACAACTTCACGTCCCCAAAACAAAAGAGCTAGAGAAGATGATGACATAGAGAACAAACTCAAGAAGATTATAGTAGGGGAGAAGACAAACAATAAACACAACAACCCTAGCAATAAAAGGAAAGCTGAGGAGTGGAACCCAGAAACCAACTATGGAAACAATATGAGTGAAGAACAGAAACAAATTAAAAAAGCAAACCGAGGTAGCAATGAGCATACTAGAAACATAGAGAGCAATGACAGTGACGATGACAGTGGCAGTGAGAGCGAGATTGAAATCCCACTAAGAAGCAATAGGCATGCTGCAGGCTCTGAGCAAGCAATAAAGCAGCCCTGGACAAAAGGAGAATCGAGCATTGAAAAAGAAGGAGAAAGAAGAAAGGGACACAGCAACAGAAAAAGAACAAGAAACAACATACAATGACAACACAGATCCACAAACCATAATATCAATACAACATAGGAATCACACCAGTCAGGATGACACTGAACTTACAAACCCTCAATCAACAACACAGCATAGGAAATATACCAACGAATTGACTTCTTTGGGAATGGAAGTAACTTTCTAACAAACCAAACAGAAACAGAATGAGAATAGCAACATACAACTGCCCGCACCTCAACACTGCAAAATCTATTTGATTGCCAAACTGGTTGAAGATTACAAGATAGACATACTAGCACTTCAAGAAACCAAATGCAAGAGTCAAAAGCCAACATATATGGGACAACACAACAAAGGACTATACACAGGAAAAGCATATTGGACCAGTGCAGAAGACTACTCTGGTGGAGTAGGTATCCTAATTGCACCTACATGGAACAAACATGTAATCCAAATTGAGAGAGTTGGCTCGCGACTTATATCACTGGTTCTTGCTTTCAAACAAGGAAAATTAAGAATAACCAACTTCTACTGGCCAACTGATGACACTCGCAACAATACAAAGGAGTACAAGACCTGGCTGATGAGCACAATACAACAAGACGAAATGGATGGCACCAGGAATCTATATGGGAGATAGCAACGAAGCAAAACACTCATAGATGCCATGTCTCTGAGAACACACCAAAGCCTCCCAAAAGAAACAGCATACTTGACATGCTCTCAAAGACAGGGTATGAAGACGCATTCAGATTAGTAAATGGCAACACCCAACATTCACAAAATTCACAAAACACAACAACAAAACAGTACAGGCCAGTCGAATAGACAGCATATGGATCAACAGCACACTCACTGGAAAAATCACACACTGTGACAGCATAACAGAGTGGTATGAATACCAAATATCCGACCATGTACCTGTAATAGCATGCCTAATAACGCAAGACCTGTTCCAGACCAGTTCAGAATACGCGTGTCCAAACGAAAGATCCTTAACCTTGAGGCAATGACAAAAGAACTTTGGGAAAACTATGGGAAACTCACCTCTGAGGCCCTAGAAGCCGTGAACATACTCCCAAGAGCACAACTTCTTCAGGCAAAATACCCTATGCAACAAAACAATCCACAACTCATTCGAGAACACAGTGAAAAAGCAGCAGCAATGGGTTGTTCACCTCCAGCCACAATGAGAAACTATGCGATTTGAAAACAAAAGAAGTTGTCATGAAAGAACTGACAAATATCATCACTGACCTTGAACGTACAATACTAGAAACAGCTAAAACCCTGATTCCAACAAAGACAGTTGGGGGGAGACGGGCAGAAGAAATTGTCTGCAATAATTATATCAAACTATACAGCCGTCTAGAAGAATGCCTCAAAGAAGCAAAACAGCCATCAAACCTCACTGGCAGGATCACTGAACGACAAAACAAATTGCTGATACTACAATACCAAGTGGCCAAACACAAATACAGCACAGACCCACCTAGAATGGGAAGCAACATCTTAACAAAACATGAACTAAAACAGAAAAGAATTGAATGGCTTACAAAAGAAAGAGACTCAGCAAAGAAATTGATGGAGGATAAACAAAAGGAGATCACAGAAGCCAACATTAAACACAACACTGACAAACGTGATCACAACTGCAAAGAAAATCAAGGAAAATATATGAACAGCATGTTGAACAGAAATAGCAATGTCAGACTAAACAAGATCCAAATGAAAGATGAGAATGGTAAATCTTATATAGAACACGAACCAGCAAAAGTTCTTGCTGAAACTGCAAGAGAGGTTGAAACATGGTTTAAGGCAAGACCTGATAATGAATTCAGCAGTGACTCAATATTTGCAGAGGAATACAAACCGAAGCCTGAAATTGACTCAGAATCTTCCTTACCTTAGACAACCCAATAACGGAGGCAGAAGTCATGGAGGGCCTTAAATCAATGGGAGCAAACAAAGCACCAGGAGACAGCAAAATTCAAAGGGAATTGTTTCTTCATGGAGGTCAAGTCTGCATCCAAACTCTTACAATTGTAATACAAATGTGCATTGACTATGCTGACTCACCTGATCAATGGCTGTTAAGTATTATCAACCCAATCCCAAAAAGTGAAGACTGGGGAGCTGACATTAAGAAAACAAGACCAATCGCACTTTTGGAAACAGCATACAAGCTACATGAGATGATAATATACCTTAGACTTAAACCAATCCTGCAAGAAAACAATGTCCTGAAGGGGCGAAACTTCTCTGCACTCCCAGGAGAATCAACTGATCCTGTACTACACATTATACAAGCAGTTATTGACACATGTGTTGAGACAAACAGAGAAGCATATATACTACTCAATGACATTGCCAAGGCATATGACTCAGTGAGCTCAAAAGCAGTTATGCGGTCACATAAGCGCATCAAGCTTCCTTACAAATACTCAGCATGGAAATACAACACACAGAAACGCCTCAAGGCCAAGGTTAGAACAGCAGTTGGTGAGACAAACACCATCACAATTGGCACCATGATCCAACAAGGATCAGTACTAGCACCAATTGAGTGGAGAATTTTCTGGGATACACTGCTCTGCATCCTGGACAAACATACAAAAGGTGTGACACTAGAAGCAAAACAAAAAACCGAGTTTCGAGATGTGAATGGAAGGAAAACATCCTATCAGAAGAAATCACCGCCCTAGCCTATGTAGATGACACAACCATTGTTGCAAGATCCTGGCAAGAACTACAAAAACAAGCATCAATCATATATGAGTTCCAAGAAGGGAATACTATAAAATCCAACACCAACAAGGTTAAAATCATTGCCATCAATCCAACAAACGAATACACACAACTCACTTGGGGTGATAACACCAGCATAGAAATCTTGAACCCAAAACAAGGAGAGAGACTACTAGGAAATTACTTCTCAGCAGATAACCTTGGCAAAACTGGCAGAACAATGATTGAAAAGCAAATCAAAGACACAATTGAAATACTCCAGACAAAACGCATAACAGACAAAGGCATAATACTCATAATGAACACAGTGCTACTGATGCAAATCAGATATAAGTGGCAAACACTCTCCCTTACAGAAAATGAGGTTGACCACTACTATAGTCTTGTCAAGAAGGTTGTAAAACAAAAAGCCAAACAGAAACAAACCATCGCCAATTCAATCCTGGAGCAATCCCAAATCTATGGACTGAAGAACTGGAATGACCTGTACACAACAGACTTAGCAACAAACATCAATGTATGGATAAACTCAGATGACCTACTGGGCCGTGTCATCCGAATCAGAATGGCTAACCTCCAGAACCAATTAGCACTCCCACACAGTATATTTGAAACTCCATTCCCCGCTAAAGTGAGCAAGGGTACACACTACCTTGCTTCAACCATGCATAGATTTCACTCCAAGGCCATAACAATGAATGCAATCAGACACATTGATCCAATCACCCAGGAAATTAAAAAAGAATTTGGCAAGGTTATGGGAGGAGAAACATCAGTCTTCCATGCAATAGACAACTGGGTAATCTATAACCAGATCTCCAAACACCTCAGCAGACACAACATAATCTTTGTGGAACAAGTTCTATGCTACTTCAGTGAAAAAATACTCACTCCCAAGCAAATGGAAACACGATTCCCCCTATTTGACAAGACTGACTACAACTGGTTCAGGAAGCTAATAAGTGCTTTGAACAGGAAGGACACCACTAACAGAACCAGGCTCAGTCTTACAAAAAGGGCAAGACCAAACCCGTTTGCAACAGAGCCTACAGCGAGCCGGATCTGTGGCCTGGGTAAAAAGCACGAGATTGTCACCTGGAATGACCCTGAAACAGAAGAACAACATTATGGAGAAATCATGGGAATTGAGCGAGATGAAGGAACAACAACGCACAGACTGCATCATTATGTCGAACTGACAGGAAATGACTATGAGGGTAACAACGAATATACATTTGCAATAGAACACCAAAACAGAACATTCATCGTAGAATGCAATGGAATGACCTGCACTCAGGGCTATCTACAGAATGGAAAATGCATAATTTACAAACAAGACGGCTTCATGAACATATGGCAAACAAAGACCAGTCAAACAAACTCTATGAACCTGCTGACATAACAAATGAACAACCAGCAGAAGACCCACAGCAATATACGTCCCGCCAAATAATAGAATGTAAGACAATTGCATCTGTAAGAGACTCAATACCAAGGGAAACCAATGACCTCCAAACAAAACATGAAAGCCCACTAGGAGTGACAGAGGAGGAAAAGACAACTGGCAGAAACAGAGCAGCAATCTACTTTGAAGGTCCACCAGAGCTAATCACGGCTATAGGTGCACTGAAAGCAAGAGAGTGTAATACAAGAGACGCCATATACTCAGACGGATCTCTTACATTTATCAATGGAAAGCCCAGCCTAGCTGGCTCCGTGGTTGCCTGGGACGGCACCCAAAAGGGGAGAAGAATCAACTTTGGAATTGAAGGAAATGCATCCTCACCAATGCAGAAATGTATGCTGCCAATGCTGCCCTTCTAGGAGTAAACGGACCAACAGATATGTACATTGACAACATGGCGGTTATCCAAACATTCAAACGTCTGGAAAGAAGCAAATTCAACATCAAACGAAGAGAATTATTTACACTGTCTAATGTATACACTGCTGCTCAAATGTGCCATATCGCTAAATCCATAACCAGACCACTCCCAATACTACATCATGTAAAGTCCCATACAGGTGTCCCCGGTAATGAACTGGCAGATTCAGATGCAAATGATGGACATATGGCTCCACTACTCAAAATGAAACTGGAAGGTCAATCACTCATTCAGTTCACCCTATGCACAAACAATATTATGCTTGAAGGAAATTACAGAGAAACTCTAACTATGATCAACAAGGCCAAAACCTTTCTTGCATGGATAGAACAACCTGCACACAAGCACATTGCAGAAGTACAAAATAGCATCAACTTTGCCCTCACATTTGCACTACTACAGAGAGGCCACAAACAAACATCATACTTCACCAGTGAAGCTCACAGTCACTACAGAAAATGGGACATCAACGCTATGCACCGACTGCTACCAGTACAATCTGAGATGCGTCGGAGACACCAAGATGCATACCCCAATGGAACATGCCGTGTATGCCACCAGGAGGAAGAAACAAATGACCATCTTTGGAGATGTATAGAAACAGAAGCAATCAGGATGGAAATATGGGAAGAAATGATCACACTGCTCGTAAAACAAACCGAAACCCCCAAAAAGAGGAAAAGAAATGAAAACACAGTAGAAAGTCAAAGCAACAAAGCAAACGAAACCAAAATTAGGTCGTGGCTCAAAAACTGGGATGGTCAGACCAGGGACAATAGACCACCACAACCAAGAGATGAGATAGGCATTGAAGCTGATAAAATGACATTCACCCATATTGCTGGATATGGACTCATACCAAATGTTATGTACAGAATTTTAGAAAAATGCGGTATCAGGAAGCCCCAAACACAACGTATGATTATATTGACAACATGGAAGGAACTTAAAAAGATGGTAAGAGAAAAATATGGAAACCAAGATGTGACAAAACCACAGCATGGGAGGAAACAAACCAAATAACTGCAACAATCAAAGCCAGACAAAGTAACACCAGACAGAAGCACGAGGGACCCAGAAACAAGCCAAAAGAAGGCAAACGGAAACACAAAACAACAGAAATAAAAGAAGGTACACGTTGCCAGCATTGTATGGAACCACTTAGCCCAGATGAATCCCACAAGCATGGCGGATCCTATGGACAACAGATAAGAGCCATTGATATGATAGCATCAGATAACACGGGAATAAGGAAAATCCCACCAGGAATAATAAACACACTTGCAACGTACATGGACCAATACGCAAGGGAACAGGAATTCTGCTATAACCCTGACACAATAACAAAGGACAGTGAAACAGACCAGCAGGACGCAGAAGACTGGGAGGGTGCCAACATGTGGTGGGACACAGACGACACTGACATCTCAGAGGACAATGAAACAAGACACTACACACAGGAGGAAGGTGCTGAGGAACAGCACCAACCACCACCCAAAAGGGTCCGAGAGGAGCTCACCTCTGGGCCATCCTTAGTAAGTCATGAGTAGAAACCAAACCTAGGGTGGTTCCCTTAAAAACTAGGGAGGGTCTAGATATATTTCTAGAAACATGGGGGGTCGTTCCTCCCCCCCATACCCCCCCTCCTCCCCCCGGGGCTGCTGATGTTAACTGCATCCAGCCCACAAGACCAAGTTACGGGAAGGCCTCATGAGAGATATGGAGTAATTGGGTGGGAAGTAAATTGTCGGCGTAAGGGGATAGATGCTGAAAAGCACAGCACATGCTATCGGATCACTGGTTATACGGGCAGGAATGGGTGCGTATTCAACCCAGGGAGTCGGGAAAGTGTTATTTGATGGGCTGGAAAGTTTCATTGCAAATAAACAGAGCATGGTTGACTTGGAAAAAAAAATCTCCTCCTCCTCCGCCTCCTTCTCCAAACCCCGCGAATACTCAGGAACATTCACAACAGTCTCCGAAGACGTCCCCTGATTATTCTGAGAAACATACGAACTCTCAAACTCAGTATCAGATCCAGTACGGCCCTTCATTTCCGCGTGTAGCCTCGCGTTTCGAACAACCTCGCTCGCTTTTCGACACTGCTTTGATACGTTCTGATACATTTTGTAGTACGCGTATCCGATGAACGAGACGGGTGGGATTACTGTCATGATGTTTATGAATACGACTACGCGGGGCTTGGGGCCTTGTTGGGACCAGTCTGTTGCGCAGTATTCTTGGCTTGGATGGAGGATGTATATTTCTGGTGCGTGGAGGATGAAGGGGAGGCCTGCGAATGTTGCTGCTGCTGTGATTGCGAGGGCGATGCACGTTATTGTGCGTTTTCGGGATATGATGTGTTTTTGGATTATGACTGAGTAGCGGAATGTTGTGAGGAGGAGACAGAGAAGGAGGGAACTTGAACCACCGAATATGTGGAGGAATCCGTGGATTTGACATATTGTTGAACTTAATGTGTGGGTTTGGAACGTTGTGGAATCGATGACGCGGTGGAGGGTTAAGGTTGAGACGTTGATTGTGAAGTCGACAGACGCGACAAGACCATCGAAACAACAAAGCCAGAACGTTATAAGGGTCGTTGAAGTGAGATCTTTCGTGCGCCAAATTGTTGCGAATATGATTGTGATGTTTAAAAAGGTGGCAAGGCACGCTGTTGATGTGAAGATGATGCGGGTGGTGTCAACTGTTGAGATTTCCATCGCATAATTTCAACGGTGGAGTAAAGAAATTGTAAATCTCGATAAATAGTGGTGGATTATCTTCTCTGAAATTTCCGATGCAGTCTATCCTATTGGTCGAAATAAACAACATTTAAACACACAACAACAGAAGTTCGGTTAAGAACCCCCATGAAGAGAAATTCTTTCAAATTTACGTATTATAAACAAGGACAACTCTAATGGACAGCAACAAGCTAATTGGTTCAACTGATTTTGTCACTGGTTGTGTTAATTTGTATGAAAGCTGACTCTAATGGGACCATTTTGTAAATCTCAACGACTTGCACGTAATCAAAATTGTACTGGATGACCCTGGAATCTCGTTTGGGGGTTTCTGGATATTCTGTAATCGTTATGATATTTACAACACAACTCTTATACATTCTTTAAAATCCTCAAGACTAATTCTCAAATGAGTGGAGCCATGAGCTTACTAGGAATTTTAAGTTAGCAGGATGGTACACTGGATTACGTTGACCACGAACATGATATTTTATATGCTTCGCCAGTGAACCACCCCTCACTTTCAATTACAGCAAACTCTGGCCAGACATCATTTTCACAACCTTCTCTCGAACGTCTCGTTTATAAGCAATAAGAATTACAGGATTAAAGCCCTGATTCAGCAATGTGCAGTAAATAGCCGCGAAGTCATATTCCGCGGGAACTGATTTCGTCGTGATCGCTTCGTAAATCATAACTATTCCAAGAATTGAATTAAAATTTTTGGAAGATAAAAGTCTTCTTGAACTGACCAATCAAGTAAGGACTCCATCCACTCAGAAAGGCCAAAACAATAATCCAACTTTGGAGTAACAGTCTCTGTTCCTCCTGCAACGCTTCATCCTCCAATGCATACGACACAGCCTGATGTACTTCCACAACCGTCGCTGAAGAAGTCCTCGGCATTGTCGAAACAGGAATCGACAAGTCCTGTGGATAATCACCGCCCTCGTCCTCTCCAGAGCGTCCCTTCATCTCCGCGCGTAACCGCGCCTCCCGAAAGACGCCACTCGCAGTCCGGCATTGCAAACTCACGACGTGATACATTTTCCAATACGCGAACCCGATGAACGTTACGGGCGGTATCACCGTCAACAAGTTTATAGAAATAAGCACGCGTGATTTGATTGATTTCTGTGACCAATCCGTCGCGCAGTACAAGTTACTTGGATGTAGTGTGTATATATTCGGGTCGTTCATGATGAAAGGGAGACTAGCGACTGTGCTTGCGAAGAGGAGGATGATTGCGATGGAAGTGAGTGTTATTTTCCGGGAGATTGTTCGTTTGTGGATTATGATTGAGTAGCGGGAGAGTGTTAGGGCGAGGCAGAGGAGGAGGGATGTAGATCCGCCGAGGATGTGGAGGAATCCGTGGATGTGACATATTTGGAGTGTTGTTGATGGGGGTATTGTTTGGTTGGCTATTGTTTGGTGGAGGGAGAGGGATGTGGCGCCGATTATGAAGTCGGTTGATGCGACTAGAAAGTCGAAGCAGCAGAGCCAGAACGTGATTAGGGATGTCTGGCTTAGAGTTTGGCCGCTTCGTATTGATGAGACAATAACGACTAGGTTTAAGAGTATGACTATGCTTGCCGTGGTTGTGTAAACGACGCGGTAAGTAGTCAGGGGTATAGTGTCCATCCTCAAAAAGTTTCTGTAAATCCTTGTACGTAATGAAAAATCAAGTTGATTACACTTTGACGTTAATTTGACGTTTATGTCTGTTTCATTCAATTTTTTAAGGAGTTGGTGAGTGTCCGAAAATGTGTGCCATCTTCGAAAACTTCATCTGGAGTCATAAATAAACTAAAGATTGATAATGATACATTTTGATTTCAATATACAGCTAGACAAACAATAACAAATTAAACAAAGGCAGCCTGAGCAATCTGTCTTCTGATTTGACGCTCATCCTTCTCTCTTGCCACCTGCCCAATAACACCACCAAGGAACATACGAAGAGCCTCCTTGGACTCCTTCACAAAACCAGCAGGGTTCTTGATGCTCTTGACACCGGCCTCACGAGCAATGTTCAGAATCGCCTTAGCAAGAGCTTCGTTGTCCTTCTTCTCTGTTTCGCGTTCCTCGGGCGTCTTTGGGCGAGAGGCTTTGAAAGTCTGGGCTGAGGCGCGTGTTTGGAAGCGGTGTTTCTCAGCGAGGGACACTGGTTGAAGTGAAGTTAGTTGTTGCTTTTGAGTTGGAGTCGGAGGAAAGAGGAAAGAGGAAAGAGGAGAAACAAACAAATGGGAACTCTGCGGCCGCGGTGGTCGACAAAGGCGGGGCGTTGTGGCTTCTGTTTTTAAAGGATGAAAGATGAGTGGGTGTCAGTTGAAGTATCGGAGGGGGTTGCAGTCATACAAGAGGCATTTGGTTGGTTTTCTTTGAGAGGAGGAAAGCCAAGCAAGTGCTTTCTCTTTGTTCGTTCTACTTTCTCGGACAAACTATTCCAAATGACTACACCAAACAGGAGCAGCACAAACCGTATGCACTTCAAACAGTGTTCTTAATCTAATTCCAGTGAACAGAGCGAGATCTATCTGAGTTTGTATCGTATTTACTCGATGGAAGCGGCGTTGAGAATGTGGTTGACCTGCACCGACTTCGACGCGAACTCGAAGATGAGGCGTCAACAGCCTCGAGAAGTGGTTTGGATTGAGTTGGAGTCAAGTAACTCGGCGTTAACACGTGGGCTTCGACAGGCCACAACACTCTCCTTCTTGGTCAAAATCAGGTGTCGCGCTCAATCTCGCCCGCTTCAACTGTAAACTCTCTCTTCTTCTTCGTCAATTAACTCATTTAAAAACTATCGTAAAAACAGACTCTGTCGCGCCATCGCTCTCAGCCGCACTTTGCCGACCTGCCAAACAACAAACTCGACGAATCAGACTTCAATGCCACTTCAACGCCTCTGCCAAATTCAAAGAAACAACAAATCACCCGCTCTTCTTCGGCTTTGATTGATTCAAGGCGACAGTCAACTCAGTCTCAACACCACCAACAACAACCTCAACCTCAACTTCAACAGCAGCAGGACGACCCGTCCCTCACTATCCCTTCAAATATCCTCTCTTCAATTCTATCAAATTCTTTCTCTACTCCTGACGCGAAACAAGATCGTTCTGCTGAGAAACCGATCCTTCCAAGACAGCCTTCCATCCCTCAAGTATCCATCCGTGACTCTGCAGCCTCAAGAGCTGCCGCTTCTGCCGCCGCGTCGCGTCAAAGCTCAATGAAAGCTATGGATCAGTACATTTCTCAGATATCCGCTGCCACATCAGAACCAAAACAGAATCTAAATTTGGATTTCGATTTGACTCAACGGAGACCATCAAAGGGCGGTCCATCTTCTTCTTTGTATGCTGAAAGTAGTATTGCCGATCACACGGATATTCTTTCTTCTCTTCCTCCCCCTTCCGCTTCTGAGAGAGCTACTGCTGTCGATACTACAGGTGGACGTGTTAACCCTTATATGAATTCGCCTGATGATCCTTCGTATCGTGTTGTCCCCGCGAATCAGTCGGGTGTTGATCGTGTTGATGAGTCGTTGCTCAAGATTTATAGGGAGCATGGTGGGCTGTTGGGGGCTGGTGTTTCTTCTAAAGATATGGGAAAAGAGGAGGTGAGGAATATTTCTAGTAGTGTATGTGAGTGTGTGCAAAGGGCGTGTGAGCACGTGTCGAATGACTTGTGGGTGAAGGGTCTGTGAGCGAAGCGAATGGGTTTTTGGCGAAGCGGCGATTTGTTGCTAGGTTTAAGTCACAGCCAAGTGCCAAACTTTGTGAGCGGACCGAACGAGATGTAGCAGAGCGGCCTTGACACATTGTGAATAGTATAAGAGCGATGTCTTCGTCACAATCTACAATGCAATGCAATGCAAAGAAACTGATGATAATTTAAAAGGAGAAAGAGATTGCACGGAATCCTTCAAGTGCGCGTGTTAATGAATGGATTGCGTCTTCTTCATTGGAGGTACCTTTGTTTATTTTGACTTACAAACTCCACAGAACTTAATAAATCCTACAGAAAGACCCAGCAGACGTACTTTTAACACAAGTCTCAAACCGATTAGATGCAATGGGCCTCCCATCTCTCCACGCCTCATTATTCCAACCCACAACCACAGCCCAAATTCTCCCCACAACAATCACAGCTCAAAAACACCACCTCGCGCGCGTCCTCAACTCTCTCCTCGACCAACTCGCAAGTCGAACCCAAGACTGCCAAAACCTCGCCGACCGCGTCTCAGAAAGCCTGTCCGCGCGTCAAACCCTCGAACACCGCATCTCCGTCTTGGAAGCCGACGCGAAACGCGGGGAATCTAAAGACTGGAAGATCATTCAGGAGCAACAGGTACCCGGCTTGTTTATGTCCCCACTCTTCAACAACTCAACACCAATTTTGAACAAGGACTCACTCCAAACAATGTCGTCCCAAATCGCCGTCCTAAAATCCGACCTCCTCACTGCAAAACACGACGCGGAAGACGCGAAACACTTGCACATTCAACTCAAGAAACGCGTCGCTGAGCTTGAATCCGAGAAAATCGGCGTGCAAGCTGAATTTGATGCGTTTCGCAGTCGTGTTGAGAAGCAGAAACGGGTTGCTGAAGCTACGTTTGAGAAAGTCAGGGGACGGGAGGTTGGGAAAGGTGGGGCTGGGGATCGTGTTGTTACGGAAGTTGTTGAGGTTTATGAAGGGAGGTTGGAGGAGGTGAGGAGGGAGGTTGCGGAGTTAAGGTGTGTCTTTTGTTGTTGTTTTTTTGTTTCTAGTATTTTATTGACGGTTTTGGGGGGCCAGGGCGTTCAAACAGTCAGTTTTGAGTGGGAAGGTTGATGTTACTGGGTCTTCGTTTGGGAGTCGGGTGGAGGTGGTGGAGGTACGAGAGTTGTGGATTTAGACACGGAGATTGCGTCGTTGGAGGGAAGTGGGTTGCCGACCTCGCGACATTTTGTGCGACAAGGTGTGGATGGGGAGCAATATGTTGTTTCGTTGGATTCGCATAAAATGATTCATGCACAGAAGATGTTGGAGGAGCAGGTTAAGGTTGGAATAGTTCTTGGTTTGCCTGATTTAACTTGTTGGTGTAGGACTTACAAGATCGATTGGAAGTTTCAAAACGGAATTTGAGAGAGACCACGCAGCAGGCTGAGTTGCTGCGCTTACAGCTTCTGGAGAATAAGCGACCACAGTGGGTTGAACAGGCGAGGTCGGATCTCAGTTGAGTTCATCAAATGTTGACGAACATCATCTAATTAAGAAGCAACAGACACAAGCTTATCAACGCGAGAACTTATCCGCCGTGACAAAAAGTCCTGGAAAATGAAGCTGTACCAAATCGATGCCATGAACCTCGACGAATGCCGCACCATGCTCAAAAGCGTCTGCATCCACCTCGCAATATCATCTGTTCCATCCCTCCTTCCTGGTCTCGCTGCAATCGACCACACATTACGTCTCCTACCACAACTCCAGTCCTTCATCTCTCAAATCGACGAGCTCGTCAAAACACACTACACCTCCCTGTTTTCAAACAACCCGGCTTCGGATACGTCTCACGACAAAAAACCGTTCACTGAGCAAGTCAAGAATCTGGACGATTTAGTACGCGTTGTAGGTATGTGGGCGAAGGCAGGACACGAAAGCGAAGGGCTGAAAGAGTTCCGCCGTACGATTCATAGGGCTTTGGGTGTACGTGAGTCTGGCGGGTCTGTTGGAGGGTGTTTGGAGGTGATTTCGCGGTTGAAGGAGAGGGTTGGTGTTGTTCCTGAGGGGTTGGGGTCTCGGGGTGATGGTGAGTATAAAAAGGTTCTGGCAGATGTTTGTCGGGTTCTTGAGGTTCGAGAGATGGACGGGCGTGTAGTTGAAGTTTGTAGACGAGTTGTTGGTCAATTGAGAGGGTTGGAAGAGTTTCGGGATGGGGTTTGTAGGGGGTTGAGGGTTCGTGTTTCCGGACGTATTTTGGAGGAGTGTTTGGAGAAGGTTGAGGAATTGAAAAAGGGTGGTGATGGAGTAGATGAGAGGATGGACGAGTTTTTGGGAAGCTTGCATCGAGTTTTGGGAGTAAATCGACGCGATGGGAGTTTGGAAGATTGTTTGGAGGTTGTAAGAGTTCTCGTTGAGAAGGGTCGGGGTTCGCCTCAGGTGAGTCATACGGCTAGAAGAGGAAATCATACTAACATGGTATTTTCAGGTACAAAAACAGAACCACGAACTGTATTCTCGCATTGTAACGCATTTCATGGAGTTATTTGAAGTCAAAAATGTAGATGAAGTGTTGACTGCTGTGAATGAGCTTTACGTCATGTGGGCTGAGAAGAATGCAGGAGTCGCGAGATTACGAAGCGCGTTGAGGAACTGTGGATCAGTTGATAACTCGGTTTTGGAGACACCAGGGCTGGTTCTGGCAAAAGCGGCGGATTTAATTGATTTAATTGCATCAGGTTTGAGTGATTCTTGTCTTATTAGTGTCTTAATCGTTCATTATTAGAACAAGTCGCTCAGCAACAACTGAGGTCTTCTCTTTCAGGGCGAGTTAGTCAATCTCGGCCTCAAAACGATGCATCGTTGGATCCTTTTAACGACGCGTTTCTGCAAGCTGTTGCATCTGCTGCAAAGCAAGATGATAGCTTGGGACATGTATCTATTCCGTTAGATTGGGCTGACGAGGAGCAAGAACAGCGGCAGCAGTTTCAGCAACAGCCGTCGGAGTATGGCAACAACAGCCGAACAAGTGTTGGACAAAAAAATCGATCGTGGAATGAAATCAGTTCAAGTATCCGTAGTTTGACGAGTGGATTTGGGGCCAAGGAATAAAGTTCCAATAAACCTGATCTTATCTGTCATAAGGCCTCTATAAAGACACGGAAAATTATAAAAGTGTCATTTAATTGCTTGAAATTTGAATGGTGATATAGTGAAATTCATTATGAAATTGCAGCGGATTGCAAACATTGAAACCTCGCATGTCGCTCATAACCACGCTCTGTTTCAAATGCATCAGTACTTAGATCCATTTCTCACCGTCCAAGCACAGCTGGCTATGTGGAGCACTTGTTCTTACTTTACTCAAATACGTTTGATGACTATCCGCACACCACGACAATCGATTGTATTCAAAAACGAACTGGCCGAATTCTTCAAATGATTCGCTGCTTGGAGTTCACCGTACACCCTTTTCTTGGCAGTCAAATTCAATACGACATCATTCTACCACATTTCGCAAATGCGCCAGTTGAATATCTTATTGCACCAATGCTTCCAAATATTTGCTTACTCGAGTCATTCACACGGATCAAGCAGTTGTGTGTTGACACCAAGTGCAAAGAGCCTTTTGTCATGTACACCGACGAGGAAAGATTTCTGCAGCACGCAGAACAGCTACAGCTGCACAAGAATCTCGAAACACTCAATTTGGATTGCAGAATGATAAATAGCATGGATTGGATCCATCAGTTGACTCTTCTGCGCCATCTTGATCTCACCGGAACAAACCTTCCTGACTTACCTACGTCTTTGACGCTCTTGGAAAATCTAGAAGCTCTGTATCTATCTTATGCGCAAGAAATTGAAGACTTTGATTTGGTAGGAACGCTTGTTTGGCTCAGGGAATTACGATTGGACAACACTCAAGTCGATGACCTGCAGTTCATCAAGGGAATGACGAACCTTGAAAAACTATGTGTATGGTGTACAAGTGTTTCTGATCTGTTTCCTATTGCACACCTCACAAAACTGAAGTCGTTGGACATTGGGGATACGCAGGTCACTTCATTAGAACCGCTGGAGGGTTTAACAGGACTGGTTAAGCTCGATATAACAAAGAACCGCGTTCATCATTTGAATTCGTTGTCGAAATTGGAAAATTTGGAAGTTTTGATTCTTAATGAGACGAACTTTGATGGCGATTTGAAAGTGTTGAGTCAACTCAAGAATCTCAAGACTCTTTCTGTGGCCAATACCAGCGTTAATGATCTTAGTCCTCTTGCAGGACTCAGCAAGTTGAACGCTTTGAATATTCTTGGAACTGATGTCCAAAGTTTCTCACCACTTCAATCTTTGGAATTTCTTGACAAGCTGTGCTTTGAAAATGAGAAAGTGAATGGGTGTGAGCTGTTAAAATGCTGGCCATTTGAGCCCATATCACAAAGTGGGAACAATTACAACCTGTTTGTTATGCATCATGACTAGTAATGATTTCAAAACTGGCAGTGGGTTAAGTGAGTCGAGATTGAACATCAACGCCACAATTAGATCTGTTCGCCGAATCATAATCTTTCGTTTTTAAGAACACCTTTCGTTCACCCAGACGTATGTTACCAAAAAGGAGGCAATTTAATGAAACAATTTTTTTCAAATTTTATGGACTTGTATGTTCGCCACTTGGGCAAGTTGCCAGTTCGTATCAACCCACTTTGGATAGGCGAAACAAGGCGAAATAGGCCGTTACTTATTGTCGCTCATTTGATTGAAGAGTTCTTCTCATCGGCTTCTCCTGCCGAACTTGAGCAAGGTCAGTATAGCATTCATACCGTAGTCAATGGCATCGAAGCTCTCCTTCCCGGAAGCCAGCTTCTTTCAGAAATACCAAGTACTGCATCGACATATGGAAATCCTCTTATCATCACAAGCGGCAGTGGTAAGTGGGGATCCAAATTTAGTATCGAACTTACTATTTTGAAAACAGCACAGCATACAGTCAAGACAATAGAGGGCAACCATATTGATAAGAAATTGATAGGTATTTCATTGACACAACCGCTACTGAGATTTCACGGCAATGAGGCTGTGGTCTTTGTTCATCCGAAATATCTCTCAACTATGGCGACATTCAAATCGTTTGCTGATACGATTCAGCCCGGAGTGAAGAATTGGCAAATATATTCTGTGAACATAGATGGAAATCTGAGTTCTCTGGATTCCCAGACCTTAGTTGGTCACAAAAAGTTCTTCATGGCACCTGCCAGTATTGACGTTCTATCCCTCAAAATAAGTCCTCCAGGCTCTACGAAATATTTGTGCATGGAAAATATCGAGGAGTGTGGATACTCTCCACGTTGGGATGGCGAGGGTGGAACAGTATTACCAAAACAAAATTCACAATCGTCGACTTTTGAGTCAATCGATCCATCTTCTCCGATGACATTGCCAAGGATGCATTGCTTAAGCTTAATAACCACCCAACTTGAAACTTCGCCTGTGCTGTTAATTCGTGCACCGCCGTCATCAGGAAAAACTTCCACGGCACTGTTACTGGAAGGTCATCTCCTCAAATCAATTGGACTGAGAGTAGTTCGAATTTCGTGCTTGTGGCTGATGCAATCGTGGGGAACTGTGCTTAATGATGCTTGGTCTCAGCTCTTTGGTATATCATTTGAGGAGTGGAAAACGCAGCCAATTTCAACCATAGTATTGATTGACGAAGCTCAAATATTATACACGGAGTACCTTGACTTTTGGGATGGGATAAAATTGATGGGCCAGGGTCGCTATCCATTCTTGAAAATAGTTCTTTTTGCCGCTTATGGTTACCACGGAGCCGGGGGGTTCAGAGGAACGCCAGTTGATATCACTGCGTGTCTTGGACTAAACGACCTCTGTTTAAGTGAAGAAGAAGCAGGGGTGTTTATGACCGCATACTTTGCAGAAAAGAGGCTTTTTAGTGAAGATATTAATGAAGCAGCGGGCCTTTTGTTTTCAATGACAAGTGGTCACGTCGGGCTATGTAAAAACATTATGGAATCTGTACATAATCAAGTCGTGTATACTGGCCGGCAGAATAGGCACTATAATTTCCAAATTGGAGAATTAATTAAGCTCTTCAACTCACCAAGAACTTACTCAGCCGTTTATTCTGCTCGAGCTTTTCACAATTTTCATGAACTTTCGAGGGACCAGATTGGATGTATGGAAGCGATTCGAAATTTGTTTCATCAAGGGTTCTTGCTCAACAATATCCCAAACCGAGCCGACCTCCTCACCTACGGGTTTGTTCGCGAAGAAAATGACAAGCTTGTTCTGTTTGCACCTATAGCCGCTGTATATCTGAAATCCATTGTTCTGGGGAGTTTCCAACAAAGTACCAATGATCCAACCTGCTTATATGAATTTGTGATATCTGCTTGCCGAAATATGAATTCTTCAACACTCTCTGAGTCTCTTGGCAAGACAGTTAAAGACGGAACACCTCTGGAGAGACTCTGGCAAATGGAGTTTTGGCGTGGTGGAATGATGGCTTTAGGGCCAAATTCAATTATTAGTCCCGATGTTGGTGCTCTCTTTGGTGTCAAGGGTTTCATTGACTTCACTGTACAATGCCATTATAACCCTATGAGAAGTACATTCCTATCTTTCTGGGGTATTGAATTACTGCGTGAAGGAAAAAGCTTGAATGAACATTGCCAAAGGTTCGACGTTTCAAGTGGTGGAAAGTATTCGAAACTTGTTGACGCATTTGACGAATTTGTTATCATTGACTTCCGAAAGTTCCGGCCACGAACTTTCATCAGAAATGTAATCTATGCAGTTTATTCAATGGATTTTTCATCAATGGATATCATGGGAGAAGGAATGAAGGAAACAAGTATTTCCTTACTGCAATAAGTTGTGGGAGCCATGAATTTTTGTGTACTCTGTGCATGACCCTGCAGAATATACAATATTATTCTTATACAAATCTCGAATTGTTTTGAAACTGGAATGTGCTTTTTTACTATTATTTTCAGAGACGAAGAACATTCATCTTCACTTTTTTCTTTGCCACAACTCGCTGATGGCTTGGGCAAGAAGAGCCGTATCAAAAATAAATAAATAGAAAGAGACAAAGATAAGAATCTGTTATTACAAGAGTTCGTTGGTTTGGGGTTCCAAAGGAAAGATAAATGTCTCTTTCGTACTCCCCGTTTCCTTCTCTTTTCCATTTAAATGTCCAAACTTCATTATTCAGATGAATAGAGAACATCCTTGTCGCTTTTATTAATTAATTATTTAAAAATGAAGGTCGCCCTTGGTCTTTGGACTTTCGTACCCTAATTGGCTGTTCAAAATATCCCTTCCAAATCACTCCAAAAAGTTTCCCACAAAAAACTGTTGTCGAAGCGCTGTTTGTGTACCCCCGTCCCTATTCCTTCACGAGTGCAGCGCCTCTCTCTCTCTATACAAGAGACTCTATCAATTACACACGGTCACAACATCCCCTTCACAAAATCCCCTTCACAAAAAATTCACCCAACTATCCTAATAGGTATACACCAAGTCTACAGAACCAATCCAGCACACTACTTTCTACGGGAAGGAGTCGGCGATGTCAGTGCCAAGGACCCTCTACCTCAATCTTTTGTGACAACAAAATCAGAGGACATTCTCAAACAAACAAAGTTTTTAGAGTGGGTTGGATTGAGGAGTTACCATTGAGTGAGAGGGTGAGGGAGGCATATAAGAAGGGAGAACCAGTTTTGCTGCATAAGTGCGGCGACATTTGGGAGCGTGACAAGTAAGTTTGTCTGAACTATTGTATTAGAACTAATACTTTTTATTAACAATAGAAATTTCAGATGAAAAGAAGGAAAAAGGAAGAGTGATGTGGATTGGTTTCAGTTTCCCGGAGCTGCGTGGGTCGTTTGAAAACCACGTGGTTCCCATTACTGTATTCAATGATGGAAGGAGTTAATGGGATTGGAGGGAAAGTTTCTTTTTCTTTAGTGTCTTCATACAGTACGAAAGTCAGAGTGGCGTTAACAAGAAAACTCCAGAATCACCACCACTTTGAATGGCCACAGACAAGTACCAGAAAGTCACAACCACGACAACGCAAACGATCACAGCTGCAGATGGCACGAAGACCACTTCCAGCACTGTAAAGTCTGTGTACAAGGCTCTTGAAGCACTGGCGCTAACGGACCGGAACATGCAAGGAACCGGAACAGCTGAATCTCTTTCATCCCTTTTTCTTTCACACCGCTCCATCCGTAGTTACACGGATCAAGAAGTTCCACCAGAGCTGATCCGCACTGCCATTGAAGAGTCGATCGCTGGTGCATCTAGTTCCGGCAACCTGAACTCGTTCTCGTTGATTGTGACTCGTGATCCCGAGAGCAAGAAACGACTTAGGGAGTTGCATGAAGACCAGGACATGGTTACGGAATGCTCCGTTGTAATCACAGTGTGTGCTGATTGGTTCCGTGTTCGAGAGTGGCTGAAGTCCCAGAACGCCAAAGACAACTTTGACAACTTCTTCGGGTATCATGTCGCTGTTGTTGATGCTGTTATTGTTGCGCAGAATTTGGCGTTGGCACTTGAGTCGAGAGGATTGGGGATTTGTTATCTTGGAACGACTTTGAATAATATGGAAACGTGAGTGGTCTTTGGCAGGTTTATAATTGCTTTCTAATTGCATTTGACATGTAGTATTTCTGAGCATTTGCAGCTTCCTGACACTGTCATTCCAATCACGACACTCACTGTTGGCTATCCAGCTGAAAACCCATCAAAGAGAGACAGATTGCCCACAAAGGCTTACATTCACGAAGAAGTGTACAGAAAGCCGGATGCTGAAGAACTTTCTGAGGTGTATGCATCCAGAGAAAAGAAGGGATGGGAGCGGTATAATGCGCATCCAGAACTGAAAAAGATTATTGATGAGAATGGTATCAAGAATCTTGCAGAGTTTTACACCAGTGATTTCAAGTACCCAGAATCCATGACCCTGCGCGATGGAAGAATGATCTTTGACTTTTTGGAGAAAAAGAACTTTACCGCTATGGATTCCTCCAAGGAGGAATAAAAATGCTGATTAGTCATTTGTTTAATCTTGTGTCATGGTTTTCCCAGCCACTGGTCTGTTTATGACTGTTTCTCTAAATCATGAACCTCTTTTCTGTTAATGAGATAAATATGAACGATAGAACACATTGGTCTTGGCGCTGAATTGGCTTGTGAGGTGCGTGCGACAAAATCTCTTTCTCCAACACAACACAAGCATATGACTACATCACCTCCAGTTCCAGGCACCTATTCATACGTCAACACGATATGCAACGGTGCAATACCGAAAGGGACGCCGACCAGACCGTGGCGGGATGGCTGCCTGGCCACCTTCACCCTCTCGTCTGATCCACAGCACCAAACGGGAGACATCCAGCCTGCCCTGTTCCCGCCAAAAGAAGGTTGCGGACCAGCTGATCTGACTGGTCGGGTAGCGATTTACTTTCCAGCTCCAGTACGGAGTTGGGGTTTTGGAACGCTGGTCGACACCAACACAGACTCGCACGGCAATCTCATCAATCCCGACCTGCTTGTGTTTGCTGTTGCTTGGTTCGCGGGGAAGAACCAGCCATCGTGCAAAGTCTACTGGAAGCTGGACTCCAAAGCAGTTCCTCAGAACCCTCAAACACCTTCTTCTGCTGCTGGATTAGCAGCATCCAAACTTGTTCCGATATCAAGCGCTGCTCCAAGCGGGACTTTAGGAGCTGCAATCAACAATGTGGCTGTTTCCACATTCACAGCTACCATCCATGTACCACACAGCACCACCACCTCTATACCTTCATCAAAAAAGTCAGGGTCTTTTCGCCTTAAACTGCCTTTCTTGTTTGTATTGGCAGTAAGCTGTTTTCTCCTTAATCCTTAACTTAATTATCAGACACATATATATGAAAAAAATAAATATAGATAAATGTTTAAATAGCATTAAATTGTGTAAACTACCACTCTTGAACTGTCTTTAACTCCTGCATCAACCTGTCAACAACCCAAGACTCAATTTCCACCATTCGTGGGGGTTTTGCTTCAATTTTTGCATCCATTTTGACAGCTTTATCATTCAGAACCTTTTTCATACTGTCCCACTGAGCCAAAATCGCGTCCACTTCTTTTCTACGGCTCTCATGACACTTATGCAACGCTTTGATTCGATCTTGCAAAGATACGATACTTGATTTTGTATTCCCTTCCAACACACCACTCCCAAGACTCTTACTTGTTCTCAACAACCGGGCATCAGGCGCACGAACCGACGGACTCACACCATGAATCTTATCAATCTCCGCCAACAAATACTTTTTACGCAGCTCCTTCTCAAGAGAAGCTACCTGAGCCGTCGGAACTTCAACGTCAACTCCAATCGTGTCCATTGCTTCGCCAAACTTGAGTTCTGCACGTGTGCAACCGAATACGCGTTCAAAGAGGGCAAAGAGGGAGGATTCGCGGTCTTTCCATGTCATCCAACCGAGTTTTGTGTGGAAGGCCATGTGGAGAGTTGTTGTTGGGGTTCCGATGAGGGGTGTTGAAGCCGTGGCGGCGGCTGAAAGAATATCAGAGGATCCCCATGGAGTTTCTGGACGGGATGGAGCGGGAGAGGCTACTCCTGAAGAGTTAAGCGCAGGTGTAGAAGATGAAGGAATTGACGTTGTGCTGTGGCGAAGAGGTTGTTGCGTGTATTGTGGGGACGTGAAGTTTTGTGGTGGAACAGTCAATGAGTTTCTGTGCGAGTTTGGAGCTGAACCCTGACACGAGTGGTATTCGCTTTCTTGTGTTGCAAGTTGTTGCAGCTGAGTCGGAGTTTCGACGTTCTCGACACTGATACTGATTGATTGGCTGTCTGAGTTGACTTCAGTTAGAGTAGCTGATCCTGTTGTGGTCCCTGGCGCAGAATCTGAAGGAACTTGCTTAGCCGCAGTTGGAAGCGCGGGAAGGCTGTCGGAATGTGTGACATCTGTGAGATCCATTGTTGAATCTTTTATGAAAAATAACAATGGATTATCATAAATCTCGGAAATTATCGAAGCAATTTTGATAAGCCAGACCAACCTCAAAAAGTGTGGCTTAGAAGTTCTTCCGACCCTCAAGACATGCGTTTCTCCATGGCTCTGTCTCTGGTGATTGCTTTCCTCATAGCTCTTGCGAATGCAGGCGAAGTTCCCCCAAACAATCACCGTCGCTACACATACATTGCAATCAAAGTCGATGACAAGGCCGATCCAATTGATGTAGCCCACTCACTTGGGTACAAGCTAGTCGGTCCAATTGGAGAGTTGAACGGATACTTTCTCGTTGCTCAAACCCACGACGTTGTTCGTCGCAATGCACTGTCCCTTCGACGTAGCGGCGTTCTTGGCATAGGAAGTGATGCGGAGATCGCATCAAAGCAAATTGAAGCGGATGCCAATGTACTTTGGGCTGAAGTACAAGTCCCCAAACGACGCAGGATTGTTGTAAGACAAGCTTTGAGTGATAATTCGGTGGAAACGTCTGGAATCAAAGCAGCGAGACAGAAGTACCAGATTCAAGATCCTGAGTTTGGGTATCAGTGGCATATCTTGAATGAAGGCGCTGGACAGGTTGGACATGATCATAATATTACGGCGGCCTGGGCTCAAGGTATTATCTTGTTGATTGTATAAATATTTTGCATAACCAAAGAAATAGGAGTGTTTGGAAAAGGAAGCACTGTTTGCATTGTTGATGACGGTCTTTATCACAAGGGGAACGACTTGGCTAGAAACTATGTGAGTTTTCATAATTATCCCCATTCATTCATGCTAAGTGCAGTATCAAAGTTTGCAGAGGGTTCTTATGATTTCATCGATTATAAAGCCGAGGTTTCTCCTGGGAGTCATGGTACAGCATGCGGTGGAGAGATAGCAGCTGTTAAAAACAATGTGTGTGGTGTTGGTGTTGCATATGAAGCCAAACTTAGTGCGGTGCGAATTTTAAGTAATACAACCGGAAATTATACCGACGACGTCGGTGACAGTAGTGTCCCTGCAGATGAAGCTGCTGGTCTGAATTACAAGTTCCAGCAAAACCACATATATTCTTGTTCTTGGGGTCCTGATGATGACGGAAAGAGTATGGATCCACTTCCTGTTTTGACCCAAGAAGCGTTCAAGAATGGAGTTACGAATGGAAGGGGTGGACTTGGAAGTGTTTTTGTGTTTGCAAGTGGAAATGGAGGAAACAATGACGATGACTGTGGGTTTGATGCGTACCAGACATCAATCTATACAATCTCTGTTGGGGCTTTGGATCGCTTTGATAACCATCCAAAATATGGCGAGAAGTGTTCAGCAAAGTTGATAACAATGTACAGTGGCGGAGACGATCCTGAAATCCCGGGAATTGTAAGCACCAATTTACTTATGTAATTATAAGTTAATGAGAATCAAATGATTAGGCAACGACGGAATGGAGCTTGACTGGCTCAGGCGACCAATGTACAAGAACTATGGATGGGACCTCAGCTGCAACCCCGCTGGCAGCTGGTATTTTCGCTCTTGTCAATAGTGTGCGCCCAGACTTAACTTGGCGCGATTATCAACATCTGTGCGTCAATAGTGCAGTTGTAGTAAACCCAACGCATCCTTCATGGTTCAAAACTGCGGCTGGCCGTTCTTATAGCACTTCTTTTGGGTACGGAAAGCTCGATGCTGGCAGAATTATTGATCTTGCACGTACTTGGAAGTCTGTTGGTAATCGTATGACGGTTTTTGATAGTGGTGTCAAGACTCCTGTAAATGGCAGGATTCCTCAGGAACCTGGGACAGATGTACGCGTTTCATTCAGTGTTACTGACGCGGATAAGGAAAAAGCTGGGCTTCTGCTGCTTGAACATGTAGCAGTTACTGTGTGGGTTGAACATCGATGTGTTTTTTGAATTGATAAGTCCGAATGGTGTCGTTAGCAGCCTTGCTTCCGGCCGCTCACTGGATGTTGATACGACCGGGTTTCAAGGGTGGCAGTTTATGACTGTTGCGCATTGGGATGAAGAAGTTATTGGGGAATGGATCGTAGTGATATCGGATCGTGATCATCCTGAAGCTCAGGGAGTTGTTAAAGGCGTATCCATGCAATTTTATGGTTCAGTGAAAGATGGTGTAGTTGTCGGCGCAACTGCGAATCCATTAAACGGAACCTCTGGAGAGACAAATAGTTCAAATGGCACTAAATCTGGATCATCGAATACAGGATTGTATTTCGGTGTAGGAGTTGGGGTTGTTGTCGGTCTTGCTCTGTTCGCCGCTGGATGGTATTTCTGGTTCCGCAAAACGAAATCAGTATCGAAAGAGAAGTTAAATTCGAACGCAAACTTTATGACGTCAGCCTGAAGTGAATGATTTGTGTTCACTGTCGCAAGTGTTGAAACAATATTATCTACCAATAGCGTCTATGTAATGATTCTTGCTAAAGAATCAAAGAATAAATTTAATTGATTATTTGGTCTTAAATTGATGGTGGGTGGCTTGAAATCGGAGCAAAAACCAACCTCAAAATGCGTTTCACATCAATTGCTCCGTCAGTAGCAGCGGCCTTCCTCCTTCAAGGCACTACCGCTACCCAAGTCCCACGAAACGATCATGATAACTACACATACATTGCCATCAAGGTCGATTCAAGCTCCGACCCGTCGACCGTCGCCCAGTCTCTCGGGTACCAACTGGTAGGCCCCATCGGCGAGTTGCAAGGATACTTCCTCGTCGCTCAAACAAACGATGTTGTTCGTCGAAATGCGGACTTGCATCGCCGCGACGGAGGCGTTGGGACTGATGCTGAAATCGCAGTGAAGCAAGTCGAGGCTCATGATGCTGTCCGTTGGGCGGAGGCTCAGAAACCACAACGGAGAGTTTTGAGACAAGGCGTTGCTGAGACTGGTGGGATTAAGGCTTTGAGGCAGCAGTACAAGATCAATGATCCTCAGTTTGGTTATCAATGGCATATCCTGAATGAAGGCGCTGGACAGGTTGGACATGATCATAACATTAAAGCTGCTTGGGATCAAGGTACGAGTGCCTTGTTTCGTTGCATTTGATGTTAATTAAGGTTCATGTTTAGGGGTATTTGGGAAAGGAACGACTGTTTGTATCGTTGACGATGGCTTTTATCACGAGGGCAATGATTTGGCTGCAAACTATGTAAGTTGCTTGTGGTGGTGGATACTGTATTGAGTAATCATCGCAACAGGTAGCTGAGGCTTCATACGATTTCATTGAACACAGAGCCGAGGTTGGTGCCGGAGGCCATGGTACATCTTGCGGTGGAGAAATTGCAGCTGTCAAGAATGATGTTTGTGGAGTTGGAATTGCTTACGAAGCCAAGCTCAGCGCTATTCGGTTGATTAGCAACTCCACTGAAACAAACAGCCCAGGCCCCATCCCTACCGATGAAGCTGCTGGTTTGAATTTCAAGTACCAGCAAAACCAGATCTACTCCTGCTCTTGGGGTCCTGACGATGATGGAAAAACGTTGGATGGACCAAGTGTATTGGTTCAAGAAGCACTGAAGAACGGAGTTACGAATGGACGCGGCGGACTTGGAAGCATCTATGTTTTTGCAAGTGGAAACGGAGGAAACAGCGGTGATAGCTGTGGGTTCGACGGATACCAAAATTCAATTTATACAATTTCTGTCGGTGCTTTGGATCGCTTTGATAATCATCCAAAGTATGGAGAGACTTGCTCTGCAAAGCTGATTACCATGTACAGTGGTGGTGATGACTCCGAGGAAAAGGGTATTGTAAGTTGCATATTTACTGAAACCCTGTCTTATCGAGTCAAATAGGCCACGACTTACTGGAGTGCTTCTGGCTCTGGTGATCAATGCACAAGAAGTTTCGACGGTACTTCAGCCGCAGCTCCACTCGCATCTGGAATCTTTGCACTTGTTAATAGCATCCGCCCAGACCTCACCTGGCGCGATTACCAACACCTTTCCGTCAACAGCGCAGTCGTTGTAAACCCCAAGCATCCTTCCTGGTTCAAAACGGCTGCAGGTCGTATGTACAGTACATCCTTTGGATACGGAAAGCTAGACGCGGCGAGGATTCTCGAGTTGGCCAAGACTTGAAAATCTGTTGGGAACTCAAACTTAGCGACGATTGATGCAGGTGTCAAGACTCCCGCTGACGGTGCGATTCCACAAGGAAAAGACTTGCGTATTTCGTTTACAGTTACGGACGCGGACAAGAAAAAGGCTGCGCTTTTGGGGCTTGAACATGTGACTGTAACCGTCTCTGTGGAGCATCAACGTCGAGGAGACCTTTCGTTTGATTTGATTAGTCCCAAGGGTATTATCAGCAATCTTGCTACTGGCCGGCCTCTTGATAACGATTCGACTGGGTTTGACGGATGGCAGTTCATGAGTGTTGCGCATTGGGATGAAGATGTTGTTGGAGAATGGACTGTTGTTGTTTATGATCGTGAGCATCCCGAAGCTACTGGACGTGTAAAAAGTGTTTCTATGCAGTTCTATGGTGGTGCAAACGAAATCACTGTT
Source organism: Rhizoclosmatium globosum (assembly GCA_002104985.1). NCBI lineage: Eukaryota > Fungi > Chytridiomycota > Chytridiomycetes > Chytridiales > Chytriomycetaceae > Rhizoclosmatium > Rhizoclosmatium globosum. The sequence goes on along the minus strand of MCGO01000099.1, from coordinate 27,700 downwards.
GTTCCTGCTCCTGCCCCCGTTGTTACCAAAACAGGAGGCGCCACACTGACTGGTATTAGTTCTGCTTTGGGAGTTCTTGTTATGTTTTTCGCGTTTTGAGTCATGATCTCTTATTTGAATATTAGAATAAAACCATATTGTTGATTAAGATACAAATTCTCTGTTGATATCCAAGTGAGCTTTCGGAATCTTGGCGTTCAATCCATAATTACGACACTTATTGGAATATTTAATATCATCAAAGGTGTTTGGAATGCATAACAATCGACACATTATAGCAGGCTTGAACGACATGCTATGCTTTGAAGTGCTAGTCTTAGCCACTCTAATCTGCTTTAGATCTCAATAATCATGATATCCTTCAATTAATTTATAGTTCTCTTTGTTATTACTTCCCTTCCAGAATCTCTATTAATATGGCCCCCTTCACCGCCCTCCCCCTCCTCTTCCTCCTCACCCCTCTTCTCACAACCTCAACCCCAACCCCTGCCAAGATCGCACCAAACAACCACGCCGAATACACATACATCGCAATCCGCTCCTCCTCCCATTATCAGTCGCCACATCCTTAAACGCAACCTACATCGGCCCCATCGGCGAACTCCCCTCCTACCACCAACTCGCCATCCCCCACCAAGACCTCGCCCGTCGATCAGCCGACCCCATACACCCACACCACTACCTTAAACGTGCCCTTGAAACACACGCCGACGTGGACTGGGTCGAGATCCAGGAACCCAAACGGCGGTACTCGAAGCGCGGGGAGGAAGGAAGTGGGGGCCTGAAAGCACTTGGAGGGAGGTTTGGGATTGTGGATCCGGAGTTTGAAGCGCAGTGGCATATTTTGAATGATGGGGCGGAGCAGGTTGGGCATGATCATAATGTTAGTGGGGCCTGGGATCAAGGTATGTTGTTGTGAGGGGGTGGGGTGGGGATGTGCTAATGTTGTTTTTGGGGGTTAGGGGTGTTTGGAAAGGGGAGTACAGTTTGTATAGTCGATGATGGGATTTATTACAAGAGCACTGATTTGGCGGCGAATTATGTAAGTTTCATTTTGAGGTCAGAAGGGGTACTGACTATTGCGATATAGTTTGCTGAAGGGTCATACGACTTCAACACGCATTCCCCAGACGCAGGACCTAAAGACTCGCTTGATCGACACGGCACAAGATGTGCAGGTGAAATTGCAGCTGTCAAGAATAGCGTATGCGGTGTCGGAATCGCGTATGAAGCCAAAGTCTCTGCAACCCGAATCTTGGGTGGAGACGTTACCCCGCTGAGGAAGCTTCTGCCTTGAATTACAAGTTTCACGATAACCATATTTTCTCGTGTAGTTGGGGACCGACTGACGATGGAAGGACGATGGAAGCGCCGTCAACGCTTGTCGCTGAAGCTTTTGTGAATGGTGTTACAAATGGACGGAAGGGGCTTGGAAGTGTGTTTGTGTTTGCGAGTGGGAACGGTGGGGCGAGTGGAGATGATTGTAACTTTGATGGGTTTACGAATTCCATTTACACTATTACCGTGAGTAGTGTGGATCGGTATGATCAGCATCCGATGTATAGTGAGCAGTGTAGTGCGAATATGATTGTCATGTATAGTAGTGCTGATACCAGGCATAATGATGCGATTGTGAGTTTTTGTTTGTATCGAGTGTGAAGTTTTAACTGTCATATAGGCGACAACTGATTGGAGTTTGGGACTGACAGGAGATTTATGTACGCGTAGTCATGGTGGTACTTCTGCGGCTGCGCCTCTCGCGTCTGGAGTGTTTGCGTTGGTTAATTCTGTACGACCGGACCTTGGATGGAGGGATTACCAGCACTTGAGCGTTCAAAGTGCTGTCGTAGTAAATCGGAATCATTCATCATGGGTCAAGAACGGAGCTGGACGACTGTATTCGCATGCTTTTGGATATGGAAAGTTGGACGCTGGTCGAATTGTTGAGATGGCCAAGAAATGGAAAAAAGTTTCGAATCAGACGTTTATAGAGACGGGAGCCAAGAAGATTACTGGTAGAGATGGCGTTATTCCACAAGGTGAAGGAAAAGACTTGAAAATCAAGTTTTTGGTCAAGGAGGACGACAAGAAAGTGAATGGGTTTGGTGGATTAGAACATGTAACTGTTACTGTTAATATTACGCATCAAAGACGTGGGGATGTGTGGGTGGATTTGGTCTCACCTTCAGGGTCAGTGAGTCACTTGGCTGTGGGACGAAAGTATGACAGTGATGCAGGCGGATTTCCTGGATGGACATTCATGACTGTTGCCCATTGGGATGAAGAAGTGAATGGGGAATGGACAGTAGTTGTGAGTGATCGCGACCATCCTGAAACGACAGGAGCTGTACAGGCTGTCAGTATCAAGTTCTGGGGAAGCAAGAAGGATGTAGTCAGTATCAAGACAACAGCTAGTTTGAGTGTTGGTGTCAGTGCTGGCGCAGCTGCGAGTTCAAATGCCAAGATTTCGGCGACGGTATCATCAGCAGCAAAGGCTGGAAACGAAACCGTTCCTCCAACAAATAATTCACCCGGATTGGATGTAGGAGCATGGGTTGGAGGAATGATTGGGCTTCTAGCAGGAGTTGGAGTGTTAGTATGGTGCCTGGTGTTACGGAAAAAGAATGAAGGAAGCAAGAAGAAGCAGGTTATTGTTGATGTCGAAGGACGACTCTTCCAGCGACTTGACGATGGAGCAGGGTACGATGATGACTATGAAATGGAAGAATAGAGTACATTATGAAGTAATTTATTTATTTTGTGAGCTGTCAAAAAAGATGCCATCAATATTAAGTTATGTTGTGTGTTTGTTGAGCATCGTTTCTGGGCACGCACAGCCACTTGGGGCAGGCCAGGACGGCATCACAATCGCATTTCAACTGTGGCACGAACATTCGAATGCGCATTTGAATCGGCGGGACTTGTTTTCGCGGGCCGAGTCCGTTGTTGATTCGTTCACCACAAACAACACAAACAACACCACAACAACAACAAACAACGTGTCCTTCCTCGGCCACGTTGGACAACTCGGCGACTACTTCCACGTCGCAGTTCGCTCGTTGGACCAGGCAAACCACGTCGAAAAACTACTCAACTCGAACCCGCAAATCAAATGGGCCAAGCGACAGACAAAACAACGGCGACTCGTTAAACGGGGGCTGCTTTCAACGGCCGATGCTCGGAAGAAGTTTGCGATTAAAGATCCCCTGTTTGCCGATCAGTGGCATCTGTCAAATGAGACGCCAGGCCAGGAAGGGAATGATCATAATGTGACCGGTGCCTGGGCTCAGGGTGCGTTTGTTTGTTTAGTTGTTTTGTTGGTGCGTTGTTGTTGGCGGGGGAGACTGACTCGGACTTCTGACAGGTGTGTTTGGAAAAGGGAGCACTGTCTGTTTTGTTGATGACGGTCTCGATTACAATTCAAAGGATCTCAAGGATAATTATGTATGTACTACGCGTGGTGCGTGTGGATTGGGTGACGTGGAACTGAACTCATCATTCTATAGTTTGCCGAAGGCTCATACGACTATAATGAACATACACCTGACCCGCGACCCAAAACATATGAAGATAGACACGGAACTCGATGTGCCGGTGAAGTTGCTGCAGTCAAAAATAATATCTGTGGTGTCGGTGTTGCCTATGAAGCTAAAGTCTCTGGTACAGTTTCTTTTGAGTGTTAAATCTCATCAAACTGAATTTATTTGTTTGTGGCCACCAAGCTGTCAGAATTCTTGGCGGTGCATTGACGGAAACTGATGAAGCTGCTTCCATCAACTACAAATTCCACGACAATCACATTTACTCGTGCAGCTGGGGTCCTACCGATAACGGTCAAACTATGGAAGCTCCACCTCAAATTGTCGCTGATGCCGTCAAGAACGGGATCCTCAATGGCCGCAACGGGCTCGGCTCAATCTTTGTATTTGCTAGTGGGAATGGAGGCGCAAGTGGGGATAATTGTAACTTTGATGGGTACACCAATTCTATTTATACCATTACTGTCGGGGCTGTGGATCGGAATAATCAGCATCCAGAATATTCGGAGAGGTGCAGTGCGAATATGATTGTCATGTATAGTAGTGCTACTGTGAGACATGATGATGCTATTGTAAGTGTATTGCTGTATACTCGTATTGCGAACTAGTTCTTTTCCCTTCTCATGACAAAACTGACCCAAACAACATAGGGCACAACAGACTGGCAACTTGGAGACACAACAGGAACAATGTGTACAAAGAGCCATGGAGGAACTTCAGCAGCTGCACCCCTCGCATCAGGAATCTACGCCCTCGTCCACTCTATCCGCCCAGACCTCACATGGCGCGACTTTCAACACATAACAGTCCGTTCCGCAGTCCAAGTAAACCCAAAAGACTCCAGCTGGCAGAAAACAGACGCGGGAAGGTGGTACAGCCACGACTTTGGGTACGGAAAGTTAGACGCTGGACGGATTCTTGATCTCGCACGTGGATGGAAAACTGTTCCAAAGCATGTCGAACTATCAAGCCCCCTCCTCGTTCCTACAGACGGCGGGAAGATCCCACATGGCGGTGGGGATAAGAGTGTTTCCCTTGTATGGAACGTTACACCAGACGTATTAACAAACGCGCGGTTTGGCGATCTTGAACATGTTACTGTTACCGTCAACATTGATCATCAACGTCGCGGCGATGTGAACGTTGACCTCATTAGTCCGCATGGAGTTGTGAGTCACCTTGCTGTGACGAGACGGGCTGACGCGGATTCGAGTGGGTTTAAGAATTGGACGTTTATGAGTGTTGCGCATTGGGGGAGAGGATGGAAGGTGCGTGGACGGTTAAGGTTATGGATTTGGAGAATCCGGGGAGTACGGGGACGGTGAAGGATGTTAGGGTGCGGTTCTTTGGGGGTGAGGTTGTTGGAAAGGATGGAGTTACGCCGACTGGGTCTGGGAAGAAGAAGGTTGTTGTTGGGGATGAAGTTAAGACGAGTGGTGGGGTTTTGACGAGTGTGCTTGCTGTTGCTACGAAGACTGCCTCTGTTGCTGAAGGTGACGGTATGGATACTGTTACGCCGGCGAATCCTGGAAAGAAAGAGTCGGGAGGAGGAGGTAGCTGGATTTGGTCGATATTCCTCGTTGGTCTTTTTGGTGGCTGTGGATTCTATGTTTACAGAAACAAGAACGACCTGTGGGAGAGGTTTCAGGAATGGCAGCAACATCGAAACTTCTTGCGGGATTACCGGAATGATGATATCGAGATTCGGAGGTTGGGACGTGATAATGCGTATGGCGGTATGTCTGCAGTTGGGGGTGAGGACGATGAGTTTGGAGAGTTTGGTGAAGGGCCAAGTGAAGCTGAGTTGGAGGAATTGAGGAAGGGTGGGTACTTGGTCGATGACTTGCTGTTTGATAGTACTCAGAGTGAGGGAATTTGAGACTAATAAATAAGATTTTGGTATAGGAGTATGAGTAGACACATTCTATTAGATGGAAAATAAACGAAAATGGTGATATTACCTGAACGGGTGGTGATGTTTGCGGCCTTCGGCCAAAGGTTGCCGGGATGCGGTCTTCGGCATAATCAGCCACAAGTTCAGAAAAATATTTAAAAGGATATCAAGTACTTTTCCGCCTACTACAGCATGAATCAATCCTTCGTCGTTTTAATTTCTCAACCATTTTGTCAGTTGCTTCTGCTGCACCATTTAACAGCAGCCTCCATAATGCCATGGGCCAAGACTTGAATCCTAGAGCTGCTCCATTATTCGAATGCCAGATCCTTCACAATGCATGGCCTACAAAGATTGTTGACAATACTGAAAGTGGTTGTTGGAATATCCCGGGCATAACTGCGTATAGAGGAAAGATTATCACCATGTAGGACCCGCGTCATTTTTCATCGAGTTTAACAATTGGGTTAGTTTAATGTCTACAAATCGTGTGACGGGAACAGTACCTGACTTCAGTACATTCACACGTCTGACTACAATGTAATGCTTGTCCAGTGTTAAATGCTTTCTTACATTCAGTATTGTAGCGACCTTCGAGGAAGTCCCATTTCAGGAGGGTTTCCAAAGTTGCCTCCACAACTTGCAACTTTGTGAGTTTCTTACGTACTTGCATCAATAGATAGAATCTAAGCCATTTCATTAATAGGAAGCTTGGAAATACACAGATCAGCGGACCTGTAACAGGTCTTCCAAGAGATCTGCTTACCATTGAATTATTCATAAATCCAATGATGAGTGGCCAATTCCCTACACTTCCAAACAAACTTCGATCTATGTGAGTTGCTCTAAAGTTTTCTCCACGCTAAATATCCCAAGCTATTTCGTGCAGACTGGGATGAGTGGAGAACTTCAAGATTTTCCCGACTCAGCAACCTCGATGTAATTTTTATGATGAACTTAAGTAACTATTAAAAACTTTTTCCTACTAGAACCGTAGTAAGTATGGACATTACTGGTACATTACGCAAGTTTCCACCAAAAGCCGAATATTTGTAAGATTTCTTTAGAATTTGCTATCATTTCTCAATTTCACAAAGTGCACTTTCTGATACCAAAGTTACTGTTCGAAGTGTTTCCAAAACAGCGCCATTTGCAAGCAGGGGCTTGTTTGTGTTGAATTCACGCAATTAGTGAATGGTCCACCGCTTGCTGGAGCTCCTGGAACGTGTCAGTTTCCTTCTGGCAGTATTACTACAGCCATTGCACCTACAGTTCCAACCGTTACGGCTCCAATTAATACTCGTCAAGTCTCTTCCACAAGTGTTGCTGCGGCTATCACTACTTTGACTAAAGTTAGTGGATCATCATACGAAAAAATCATGCCTTTGACAATCGTCGCCTTTCTTTTCTCTTTCTTCTGATTGAAATTTGTTATCTCATCGATTAGTCTCCTCATTTTATTTCACATATCAATAAACCAAGTTGTTCCTCACTATTTAACCATTCTCGAATTAAGAAATTCGTTTTCGTGATGTCATAGTATGATCAGGTTATCGAAGGGAGATTCCCTGGTGGCGTAATGAGGCTGTGCGGAGGCCTTATGATGCACAGGTTGAACGGGTTGGACGATCGTAGTTTCCGTGAAACTTCGTCCCGGTTTCATGACAAAGCATGATCTCTCTTTTATTATCGAACATAAAACGGATAGACGTAGTCATATACTGACACGTGAATGCAGATCCGAACTTCGTTTTTGATTTGAATTGTTGGTGTCTTCATGAAACATGAAATTTCCATAAGATTCCTTTGTCAAAAAACCTTCATCAACACCACCTATCTCTTTATCCGATTCTTGCGATATCTGCCCTTTCTGCAATGGATCCAAAAGCAATCAACTCCAGCAAGACTTCGCCCACCCAAACACCTCCCATCCTGAATACTGACACCATAGCGAATCTTACAGCTGCTATACAAAACTTGTTCGTGGAGATAAAATCTCTTCCGGCTCCAATAGACAACAAAGGCTCGCCTCAACAACAACCACAATCAGACGAAATCGATAATCCCAAGGAATATTGCGGTTCTGCCTATGATATAGAAGAGTTTATTGCTCAGTGCCATCGTGTTTACAGTGCCTGGTCATCGCAGTTCAAAACAGATGAAATGAAACTGCTCTATATGATATCGTACATTCGGGGTGATGCTTTCAAGTGGTACGATGTTGTATACGCTCAGAAAAATCGATTCCCAACTTCGCTGGAAGCATTCCAGTCTGAACTTCGGGCTAGGTTTGGACTGGAGATCACTGAATCCAAATACAAGGCTTTCAGAAATCTTGACCGTCTAAGGCAAACTAAATCATGTCAAGCATACGCAAATAAGTTTGTCGAACTCTCTGCTCTCGTTTCAGTCAATGAAGAATGCAAGATGTTCATGTACAGAAGAGGTCTGAAACTTGAAAATGAGCTCCACATCCTTGGTGTGTCTCCTGCTCCATCTACACTGGCTGAACTCATGGATATTACTATTCGATACGACGACGCTCTTCAACTCTTCCATTCCCAACAACGTGATAATTCAATTGCTGCGTGCAAACATAAGGTTTCTGCTAATGGCAAGCTCAATTCCAAAGAAAAGCGACGTCGTCGAGAGAACGGGCTTTGTTGATTCGACGGTGAAGCAAACTACTTCAACTATAAGATCATCAAGCTTTGTCCAAATCTTGCAAAACATCTACCCAGGCTCGCTCGTTGTAGTCAGTAAAACGAATAAACTACTTAAGCCCATGACACTGTATTGATAGTATTATAGTTTTTAGTACGCGAAACAACAGGAATAGATAACGTAATTGATTTGTTGGCAAGACACAAATTGAATTTAAACAGACAAAGGTGGACTGGATGTTTGCACGGTTCCAACGACGGGCGCCATCGCCGTCACCACCGCGATACCGGGATTCGTACGCAGTCGAAGCACAAGAAGCGGCGCCTCCGAAGCAGAAACGGTCGCTTTTGAGTCTGACGTTGATGTCGCTTGGAGCTGTGTCTGTTGCGTTTATGTTGGCTTGCTTCACGGCTCTGTCGCCGTTCTCTGCGTCGCCGGCCGTTGCGTCGCTCGGCTTGATCAATATAAACTCGAACGCTGCAAAGCCCGGCGACGGTGTTCAATCGGCGGTCTTGACTGTTTGGGTGTGTTGGACACTCTAAATTGGGTTTATATCTCACTCACTCGCCACTTTGCTCTCTCAAACCATACAGGGATACTGCACCACTTCTTCAACGGATTCAGTCACTTCATGCTTCCCAGCGACGGACCTAAAAGTCATTGGGAACAACTCGTATAACTTCCAGTTCAATCCTCCCCCGATTAAAACCAATGCTTCAAAGCAATACACTGTCACGGATACCCTCGATGCTCTGCCGTATAAAACAATGCCTATTTTGATATTTGCGCTTCCTACAGTTTCAATCTTCTTGGGCGTGGCGGTGCTGAGCAATTTGGCCACGCTTGTGTGCTTCCTGTTTAAGGAGCGGAGTAATGCGTGGATTGTCTGTGCGAAATTTACTAGTTCAGTGTGTTTGATAAGTTGGGTTGTGTTGATGGTGTGTGTTGTGGGGGCTGGAATTGCTATGAGCGGGCTCGTGGCTTTTATGGCCAACTTTCAGTTGAGTCATTCTATTGTCTTTTAGCTGATAACTTAATGCTTGGTTGTAGGGGGATTACTGCGAGTCAGAGTCCAACAGGGTTGCTGTTGATGGGTATCGCTGTTGTTGCTGATTCGGCGGCCATGGGATTAAGTACTTGGAGTTGTATCAAGGCCAAACAGTTTGGAGTCGAAAGGATTGAAAAGAATGCTGTCGAAATGTATAGTTATGATCAAAGGGAGGACTCGTACATCGAACGTGGTAGTCGTACGAATGGTAGCATTGGTCGAGGAAGCTATGCAAGTAAAGGTGGAGCAACAGGAAGTTTGGGGAGACGGGGATCATGGGAAGATGTAGCTCCTCCATCCAGAGACCGAGATCAACGAAGAAGAGGCGATGACCGAGGAGGACGAGGAAGGGATCGCGAGCAACGAGATCGTAAGAGACGAACTTACAATAAGATGGATAATGATGACGAGGATCAAGAAAAGAGCACCGCGCCTGGAAGTGCTCCTGCCAAATCTGATTGGGGAATTCTGAGAACGGCTGGCGCTGTAGCTGGAGGTGCGGCGTCTGTTGCTGGAGGACTGTATGGATACCTTGCTGGATCAAGTAAACCTGCTGAAACTGCTAAAGCCGAAGAACCAGAGAAGGGAACTCGTAAGGGCGGGAACGCGATTGCGAATGCCTCTGCGAAACGTAGTGGAGGTGGTGGCGGCGGAGGTGGACGAGACAGGAGTCCGTCAAGAACACGGCGATCCAGCATGAATAGGACAGAGGTGGAAGAAGGGGCGGGTCTCCTTCCAGAGGTTACGATGACAGAAGAGGCGGTAGGAGATAGATAGTTTACTAAATAACAACATGTAGAATAGAGATAATATGAACAATACTGTTTAGTTTACTTCCTTTTTAGCACGAAAGAATTGACCTGCTTTACCCACTGCAGCTCCAAATGTTGGTACATCTACCACTCCAGCGCTTTTGATCCAACCAGGAAGCTTTTCTCGGATTCTCACACCCTTGAACCGCTTGTCTAGCAAAAAGATGGCAGCATAGTCATTCTTGTGTCGAATTGCACGACCTAATCACAAAGTTAAGTACTGGTGGAGATTCAGTAAAAGCATATTAATACCGATAGACTGATTTAAGGCACGCATACAAAGATTCTCGTAATATTCTGATGAAGTGATTCCTGAAGCAGAAGCTCTCAAATCGATGTATCGCATCTTCTCTGCGAGTTCCGGCGATGTCTTTGAAGGGTAAGGAAGTCCAACCATAAACACGGAACGCGCCATATCGTCAGAGAAATTGCTATGGCTTGCGTAAGTTTTCTTCATCGATTGATAGCTTCGGAACTTACATCCCTTCACTCATTTTGCCACCAACAACACAGAATAGAATAGCCCCATTCCTCTAAAACAAGGATTAAAGCCCGATCATTATCTACAGTTTATCGTTACCTTTCCGCCGTCTTTCGCTCCATCACCAGTAATCGCAGCAGAATACTCAGAAAGACACGCTTCAACACCTCTTGCATTCTTCGGCTCTACAAACGTTTTCTTCTTTCCTTCCAGCCGCGACAGAATCCCATTCGCCTTCCATTTAGCCAAAACATGATCCATGTAACTGTACGACACAAAGAAACAAACCGCGCCAGCAGGACAAACAGTACACAGCGCGGTTATAGTATTACCCAGCTCGATAATCTGTGGGCATACCAATTAGAGATTATCCTTACAAAACAATAATAATACAAACCATCTTCTCATTCATCCGATTCTCATACCGAAAATCCAATTCCCCACCTCCAGCTCCAACCCAACAGACACCGTCAAAATCGACGACGCAGGCACTATATGTCCACACGAAAAGTAATCCACTTTCTCATTGTCAACGAAGTCAAGCAGTTGTGCCTTGAACTCAGACATGGGTTCCATTGTCCCACCCGCGAGAATCACGGCGCGAGAGGAAGATACGATTTCTTGGAATACGTCTGTAGGAGAGAGGAGGAGGTATTTGAAGTGTGTTTGGAGGGAAGCGTTGTTGGGGATGGGGTTATAGTTCCGATTCGACCGTTGAGGGAGGTGTTTAGGAGGGATGGATGAAGGTTTGGACTTGTTGGAGAGAGGGATGTGTTTGGTGTGAATGTGTCTACAATCGAAATTGAGTATAAGTTGTGAAGGTGGGTAGGATATTTTACCGGTTGTTTCCGTTATTACTTCTCCTGCTTTCCCTTTTTCTGTGAAGCCTTGAACTTTGAGCGCTAGTTTTGATGTTCGAGATATGTATTGACTTTGAACAGATTAATGTGATCGACACCTAAATCATTCACGAAGTCACTGCTTGTTTAAAAGGTAGCTGTGGCTGCTCTTTGGATTTTGAAGCAAGAGTGTTTGCATCCGTGAGTTGTTGTTGCATTGCAGTCAGGAGGATGAGTATTTGTTTGATGTAGACAACGTTTTTGCCTTTCAACCGATTCAAGTACTTTGTAAGGTATGATTGGAGTTGGAAATGAGCGCGTTGGATTTGGTGTAGTTCAAGAGTAATACTGTAGATGGATGTGATTGTGTCAATATATTGTGGGCTTCATCTAGTTGGTTGTTAGAGTTTGTTGGAGTCATTGAAAAGGATCGCTTACCGAAAATCACGATGTTTCCTTTTAATTTGATACCAAGAGACTCTCGAGTAGACTTTTGGAGCATCATATTGTATGGAAGTGTCACGATTTGAGAGGAAGGGAGAGCCGCGCGTGTTCCATAGTATGGACAAACACCTTTCGCCTTTCCGAGTTCAGCAAGTTCTTCAATATCTCGGACGGTGGCATTGATGGTATCAGAAAAATCACGCAATGGTCTCTTTTCTTTCGGAAGGTATGGGCATTTGTTTGCTTTGTTCTTTTGCAAGTCCAGACATTTATCGTTCATTCGTGGGGCTGAAGAAAGGCGAGTGACTTGATCATTGATACAAAGGTTTTTGCGGGACCCAAGAGAGAGTGATTTGACTGTTTCGACGTATTCTGTCTTCTTGAGTTCGGATATAAACTGAGATAACTGCGAGTGCTGTGAATCGGGATAGTGTTTAGCTGATTGAGAAGCCGCCATGTTGATGATTCACCGTTCGTGAGCAGTAGAATATTTTGAGCTCTTGGAATGGTTCCTCATCATCCTCTTGCCCTTCTTCCGTATCAGAATCCAAATCACTACGTAGAAGACTCTTTTTGAATACATCCTCGTTGTCTGAATCGTATTCTTCCACGAGAAAGTCTTCATCGTCGGTTCAAGAGCTGCCTTTTTTGGTTTGGAACGTCCAGTTTCTTTTGGAACGAAACCGAATAAGTATCAAGTAGAATCTAGCGAAGCACAAAGAGAGATGAATTACATGCCGCTTGAATCCAATTTCGCGTTCCTGCCTCCGAATCTTAGCCAGTCTCTCCTCGCGTTTCTTTCTTGCCGCCAATTCATCCTCAATCTCATTCCGGACTTCCCGTTCAATCTTTTTCCGTTCTGCATCGCGCACCCATCCGGGTCCGCGGGATCAAAGACGATAGTTGAAAGGCGGTCGTTTGTGCGGGTTGCAACTGTGTCAGCAATCGACTTTGCGGCTTCGTCCGAGAGCCACTTGAGCGATGCGCTGATGAGCGAGAGGGACTTGCCCTGTTTCGGGGATAGTTTTTAGTTGAAGGTTGTTTGAAGAAAGAAGGACGAAACTGTTCCTGTCGGCGATTCAAAGACGCCCACGTGGCCTTGATCGATTGCCGAGTACACGGACTCCATCAGAGATTGCTGGATGGGCCATGGAGTTGCATAGGGAAAGGGGAAGTGGAGACGCGGATTGGTTGTCATTTGAAATGATGTCCGGAAAGTTGTCCCTCTTTGGATTGTTTCTGTCACACGGAATAGGAATACATTCGACAAGGAGTACTATATCTTACACATGCATAATTTGTCTTCTTTCGACAATGACTTAAAATGAAACCCGCGTTTGTTTCAATTTGAACCCTCTAAAAACATCCCCAAAAGACACAAATATGGAAGGAATCCTTAAGCAAGGTGCTCACATCGTGAAAGCGTTCGTAGAGTGCACTAACACCTTTTTTGAATGCAGCCGAGAAACTCGTTGACTCTGAGATTGGTGATCAAGCATTGAATTGCTGTTGGTTTACTAAAAGCTTAACCCAGGCCAGAAGGCAGTGCAATACCTCGACACTCAGCAAGGTGGAGAACAGATTGACAAGATCGCCAAGGTTGTTGCCGGTGCGTGATCACGTTTAAGGATGCCTGGTGTGTCAGAGAGAGTGAGACACAACTAACTCTTTCTTCTGATCACAGGCGAGAAGGCCGAGGTCGCAGCTCTCGCAGCGAAGGGTTACGTCCACTCGCACAACCACGCCCAGCAGAACCAGCAACAACAAGGTGCCGGTGGTTTGTTGGGCGGAGTCGAGGCTTTGTTGGGTGGAGGTCAGCACCAAAACCAGAACAACAACCAAAACTACAACCAAAACCAGAACCAAAACCAAGGATACAACCAAAATCAAGGTTACAACCAACAACAAGGGCAGCAACAAGATCCTCTTGCTGGAGTGGCCCAATTGGCTGGGCAATTCCTTGGTGGCAACAACAACAACCAATCCCAAGGTCAACACAACCAGTTTCAGCAGCCAAGCGGTGCTCCACCTCAGTATGGTAACCAGCAGCAGCAAAACCAAGGCCAATACCAGCAACAAGGTCAAGGTCAATCCCAGGGAGGGTTGGAAGAGATTGAACAGCTCGCTTCCGCCTTCTTGCGCAAGTAGATGCCCCAACGAGCGTGCATGCACGTGGAAACTTATTCCCTACTGATTCACCGACACTTCTATTCTATTAAACTTTTACTTGGTTTTCATCTTTTCTTTTCCTTCCTTCACCAAGTTTCATGTCACTTTCCGAATCCCACGACGCCTTCCTTACCGCCAACGCCGCGTTCCTGCGATCTGCCGGACTTGTAGATCCGTTGATTGACGAAGTGTGGAAGCGCATTGAGACTGGGCAGCTTGGAACGGGCCACACGAATCCATTTGGAATCGATGAAGAGGGAACAGTGGTTACTGTTGAGGAGCTTTCCCCGCGGGACTGTGTGTTTGTGTATGCGCATCAGTGGGTCTTTGCGAATGTGATGGATGCGGCAAAGAGTCTTTCTGTGAACAAGGGCCTGTGTTCCGCTGTTGCTGACTTGATTGCGTTGCGATGGCACTCTTCCAAGTGCGGAAGAAGCGGCAAACAAAGAAGACTTTGCACTCAAGAACCTGTTTCGTGTTGCGTTTGAGTTTGATGTTGAGGGCGGGGACAAGTTGAACTGCGTTTCCTTGGATCCGTATGCCCCGGCCTTGCTGCCCTTTGCCCAGTCGCCGCTTCTCGGCGCTGTCATTTTCGTGGATGCACGTACGGCAACCTCGTACACGGTGCTGTGGCCAATTGGATTGATACCGTCGAAGAGGTGGATGACCCGGAACTTACGCTTGAGCAGTACAGCCCTATTACGAGAGGAGAGCTTGTGGTTATGCCGGATCCTCTTCGGAAGAGTACTGGAAGTTGCATTATGCGACCATGAAGATACCAACACGTTCGATTGGTATATGCCCTGGAGCGAGGACCTGTCTCATGTCATTAAGCAGGCTGTGGCGACTGTGTCGGGTTCAAACAAGGAAAACGAGTTTATTACCGTGTTGAATGTTGGTTGTGGAAATTCTACATCAGTCGGCGACGGATTAATGGACGATAAAATCTGCGACCTGGTGATGCACTATGACGTGTCGAAGGAAGTCGTTCATGCACTCTCCAAACTAGAGCAGGAATCTGTAGCATCAACATCAAAGAAGCCAACTGCTGGTGTACAAGAATATATCGTGTTTGATGCATCAGACCCGGCACCATTCCGAACTCGATTCTCATGGGCTTTCGATAAAGGAACTTTCGATGGAATGTTGAGTCATGGTGCTGAACTTGTCAAGAAAGTGTGGGCGAACCTGGCAAAAGTGACAGACACTGTGGTGTTGGTGTCCCATGGTTCTCCTGAAAAAAGAATTCAAATCATTGAAGAACAAGTTGCCGGGGGATGGACTGTAGATCAGTGTTTGGAGATTGATACGACAAGACAACTGGTTGGTGCTATTGGGTGTACATTTGCAAACATTCAAGCAAAAAGTAAACTTGAGTTGATGTACTGTTATTTAGTGATCTTAAAACGAAACAAAGGTAATTAAACTAGTATTCATAAGCAACAGTCTCCGGCTTGCTGTACTTGTAATTGTTGGTTTTGTACAAAGAAGCAATTTTACAGTAATCGGCGAATCCAGATTTTGGAGAATAATGAGAACCATATGGATCAATCAAGCCAGAACCATCAGCTGCAGTGAGGGGCTGGCCAGGGAAGCACATTCTGCAGTCTTTTGACTTGGCGCAGTCAAACCCGCCCATCACAATACTCTGGACGGAACACGTAATCTTCTTTGTTTCCGAGATAATCCAAAGCTGCAGATGCAATTCTTTTTTCATTCACAAGAGATGCGCGGAAGCGGTTCAAACGAACGGCTGTCTTTTCGTCTCTCTTGAATTTGACCACAAACGTTCAGCAATAGCGCAACACGAGGAAACACGTAACGGTCGAGGTTGTGGCGCTTGACGTTTCAGTCCACAAAGCACCGAATCCTCCTTTAACGGCACTCTTGGCGTTTGTAGAAAGGGAATCAAGCGGTTCGTAGTCGTAGATCATTGTCCAGTTGTGCCATTGGCCAGTAAATGTCGCATAACCATCGATTTTGAGTGCGGAAGCTGGAGTTTCACGTTCAAACTGGCTTGAACACCAGCGTGCGAATGGCGAGCAGTCCAAGTACCAGTGTGATGAAGGAGAAACAGCAATATTCTTGAAACCCTTGTCAGCAACATTTTAATTGCGGCTGGAGCCCATGTGGGACATTCCATAAAGTAATCAAGAGTCTTTTGGAATAATATAGCCACACCAAAGTCAGTCACATTTCATCCCACGCTGCAAGAGTCTTGCCTCCGAGCATACCAAGGAGACGCGTATCAAAGTACGCATCATCGGGTGTACCTAGTGCGTCAGCAGGAACTGTGAACTGTTGACAGGTGTTTAGAAATGAAGAAAGGAGAGAAGATACTTACGAGCTATAAGATCTGAATCAATGTATCCAAAACCTGCATTGTGGCCTGAAGTCTCGAATGATGGGATCACGGATGTCACTTCGCTCGAACCCATCTGTTCAAACTTTTATCGAACAATGTCTTGCACGTCTTTATCGTTACCTTTAGTGTGGCAGCATTTCGAGATTTAGATTTGAACTTCCAAGTTCATTCGCAAAATGCCGAGATTATTACCGTAAAGCCAAGTGCAGCTATCTTTAAACTTCTCAATTATACAAAGACTTTCCATTTACGTTGCTTAACCACGTTTCGTCGTTTGCTTGGAAATGCCGGTGGCATGATTTCAAAGCCAAATTGATTTTACCCACGATATTTCATTTTTGAGTGATCCTCAGTATATATTGTTCATCGGATGGAAAACCAAATACCAAGATGCCAGTTACTCAAGAATCCGCTCCCTCGCCATCATTGGTGGTCTCAGAAAGCTGGGTCTCATGATCACACTGCAAGCGCTTGAGTCCAACCATTTCACTGATGGAGTACTTTGCGTTATCAGGGACTATGGTGATGCTTTAAGCGTATGTGCGTCCTTAGGCTTTTTGTTTGAACTAATGTCTTGTGTGCAGGAGAAGGACTTGGAAAACATGGATCTGATCCAGAGTAAAGGTGGCCGTATTGTCAAGCTTGATATCGAAAAGGATAGAACCGAAACAGTGAAGGTTTTGAAAGGCATTGACGCTGTTGTTTGCTTCGGACTTGTAACGAATGAGTTTATGGATGATTGTGGAAAAGCTGGGGTGAAGCGTTTCATCCCAAATGTGTTTGGAGTCGATTACAATGTCAAGTGAGTGTTCCTTCCCGAAATGATACATTGTTGATGGTAAATATTGACAAATTAATAGTGACCTCCCGTGGCTGCGCCCAAGAATTGGTACCCATGAGTACCTTGAAAACTCTAAAATGGAATACACTGAAATTGTGAATGGATACTTTGCTGACTTTGGAAACTTGAAGCATCCAAGTATTCTTGGTCTCAATTGGGACACAATGACGGCAAAGTATACAAGTGACAAGCCCATTTCATTCACATTCCGCAAAGACGTTGCCGCCATCGTTATTCTTGCTTTGATTCATTCCAAAAGGTCTGCCAACAAAGTTTTGAGAGTGGAGGGTGACCGAAAGAGTTTGAATGAGTTGATTGCAATGTATGAAAAGGAATCGGGGCGAACCTTTACGAAAATGGAGCAAACCAAGTGTGTCGGAAGGTCCTTTGATGGGAGCTGGCTTTGATTGGGGAGACGAAAATACGATGGGTCCGTTTGCCAAAATGGCAGTGCGTGGACGGCCATGGTGAATCCGGTGGGGAGGCTGTTGATAACGAGCTGTTTCCTGAATGGAAGCCGGATGGAATTGATGTGCACGTTAAGGAAGTAGTTTCTCGTTTGAAGCAATAAAGTACTTTTATTTGTTTTCTTTTTTGGATGTCCATTCTGAGTTCATCAGCTTGAATGGGCCACAGCTGACTTCCCTGGGATGCCTGAGATCCTGTGGAAGAGCGTGTACCAGCGAATTGAGACGAATAGGCTTGGCAGTGACGGGCGGCTTGTTTCCGAGGACGGATTAGTCATTGCTCAGTTCGAGTCTGTGGCTCTGAGGCATCTGAGGCAGGCGTGTTTGTGTATGCGCACGAGTGGTTGTTTGAGTCGCGCGACCAGGCCCAGCGCCACTTGGACGAAAGCGCCGCTCTGAAAAGTGTTGTTGCCGATTTGGTGCGACGGACAACCTCGCCCAATTCAAATTCAGCCTGAATCAAATGCGATTCTGCCGCTCTTGTTCCGCATCGCTTTCGAATTTGAAGTGCGCTCCGCTGAAGAGGCAAAGAAGTTGTATGCTGTCTCAATGGACAAAGTGGCCCCATGCATGATCAAGTTTGATCAGAACCCGCTTCTTGGTGCTGGAATTTTATCGATATTCGTACAAATAAGTCGTATACTCTGCTGTGGCCTTTAAGGCCAGATGAAGTCATTGAGAAAGGAACTCAAATCACTCGAGGCGAATTGACTGTATGCCTGATTATTCAACTGCAGAGTACTGGAAATATCACTATGCTACTTCAAAACAAGATACAACGTTTGATTGGTTCTTGCCATGGTCTAAAGGCTTTTCTGCCTTGTTGAAATCTATTGTTCCCGCCCCAACTGCTTCCACATTTACAACAGTTTTGAATGTCGGATGTGGAAACTCAACGTCTGTTGGAGATGGACTTGTCGCCGATGGTGTGTGTGACTTGGCTGTTCACTTTGATGTCTCCTCTGAAGCTGTTAGAACTATTTCGCGTCTCTCGCATTCAACAAAGGGTCTCCAGGAATTTGCTGTCTTTGATGGTGCGCTATCTTCTGGATTTCCATTTCGAACGTCTGGCACCAATGGAAAGCTGTTTGAATGGGCTTTTGACAAAGGAACTACGGATGGTCTGTTGCGGTCTGATATGGATATTGTGCGCCAATTATGGAAAAATTTGGCTACAGTGACGGATACTTTGGTATGGGTGTCGCTTGGGCGTCCCGAGCTTCGCGTCATTTTGATTGAAGATGAAATTGGATGTGGATGGGAAGTGGATCAGTGTCTCCAAATTGATGGATCTGGTTCGATAAAGACTCATTGGGTCTATGTGTGTAAGCAAAAAAAGTAGTGGTTTTAAATAAACATCTTCCGCATTAATGCGAATCCACGAATTAAATTTAACTAACTGTTTTTCAAGTATTCTCCAGTAAGTGTGTACGTTGAATTGAGGCTGGAACGTTGTGGAAACCTGTGGAAAGTCTGTTCTTCCAAAAAGTTCTGAGACACTCCATTTGGCCTTTCAGAACCTTTGCCAACGCCAAAGAAAGAAAAATCATCAAAGACCAACCACGATGGCACCAAGATCTACAAAGTGAGTGGGCTGACGCATTTGAATGAAGGATGCATGGAGTCAGGGATATATCGCTTTGAATACTGGCGTGATTGAAGGGCAGTACGGTGAATGGGACAGTTGCTTGATTATCGATGGATACGGATAATGGATGCGTTCCGTAAACTGAAGCAAAAGAATCGTCTATGCGTCAGTTGTATGAATGGCAGGCGATGGAGCTGTCGGCAAACCTGACATTTCGCTGGACAACAACACATCAAACATTCACCGCCTCATGGGATTTCCTTGATCTAACCGGACGATCCCTCCAAAACAGACTCTACGACGTTCTCGAAGTACCTCCATCCGCCTCTGAAGTGCGTTTGTTTTGAAATACCCTCCATCAAACTCTTTGTATTGATATCAAATCCAACACAGAGCGAGATCAAAAAAGCTTACAGAAAGCTCGCCTTGAAATACCACCCTGACAAGAACCCTGGAAACGAGGAGGCCAACGAGAGGTTCAAGGAAATCTCAAAGGCGTATGAAGTTCTTTCCGACGAGCAGAAGCGTGACATGTACGACCGATATGGAGAGGAGGGTATCGAGGGTGCTAGTGGAATGGGTGGTGGTCCAGGAGGTATGAACCCAGGAGACTTGTTCTCGCAGTTGTTTGGAGGCGCTGGGTAAGTTGATTTCTCATTCGATGTTGAACCGTTCTGAAGCTTACAAATTTCCGCTTTAGTGGTTTCGGTGGAGGCGGTCGTTCTGGTCCTCGTAAAGGAAAGGATATGGCGCACTCACTCAAGGTTTGTTGGGGTTTCGCTCAATAACCGTTAAATAATGAAATATACAGGTTACTCTCGAAGACCTCTACAAGGGAAAGACATCAAAGCTTGCGCTTCAAAAGCAGGTCCTTTGTGGTCCATGTGAGGGACGTGGTGGAAAAGCTGGAGCTACTCGCACTTGTACTGGTTGTCAAGGTCGTGGTGTCAAGATTGTCATTCGTCAGATGGGTCCAATGATTCAGCAATGCAGCAGACTTGTCCCGACTGTAACGGAGAGGGAGAAATCATCAACCCCAAGGACAGGTGTACTGCGTGTAACGGAAAGAAGATCAACAACGAACGAAAGGTTTGTTTCCGTCTTTGGATAGTTATATTGTTTGCTGAATTTATTGCCGCAGATTCTCGAAGTTTTCATCGACAAGGGTATGACTGATGGTCAGAAGGTTGTTTTCAGCGGTGAGGGAGACCAGCTCCAGGAATCGTGCCAGGAGACATCATCATTGTCATTGAAGAGAAGGCACACGACCGTTTCAAGCGCAAGGGAGCTGATCTCTTCATTGACGTCAAAATCGACCTTCTCACCGCTCTTGCCGGTGGCCACTTCTCTATCCCACACCTTGACGACCGAGTCCTCGTTGTCAACATTGTTCCAGGAGAAGTCATCAAACCCGACGAAGTCAAGGTCATCCAGGCGAAGGTATGCCAGTCCACAAGCGTCCATTCGACAAAGGAAACCTCTACATCAAGTTCGAAATCGTCTTCCCTCAATCTAACTGGGCTTCTGAGGCGCAACTCAAGGCTCTGGAAAGCATCTTGCCACCACGTACTGCTCTTCCTTCAACTGCTGGAAAGGAGGTTGAGGAAGTTGTTCTGTCATCTGTTGACCCAATGCAAGAGAGACGGGCACACGGTGCAGACATGGATGAGGACGATGATGATGAGCATGGTCACGGACACGGAGGACCAGGAGTACAGTGTGCTCAGCAGTAGATGGAATTCTGTTTAGAAAACAACGCATTGTACTTTTGCTACCTTTTTTATATCCTTTTTTACTTGTTCGGGAGTAATGTTTGATGATGTTTACAATGAAGCATTCACGCATTGTTATTAGTGGTTGGTTTAACTTGTGCCTAACGTGTTTCAATCAATGATGTTTCCTTCTTAGGTAATAATCGCAAGTCTTTCGCAAAACAGCCATTTCTTGTAGAGTAGAACTAGTGTATACAAACTTGGTCAGAAGCGAAAGTTGAGATCGCGAGATGGAGAGAGATGTGGATTCCCAGCAAGGCTCAACACAGCTAAACAAACAGAAATAAAGACTTGGGGTTTCTTGCTGGGTTTCTTGGCAGTTCATTATAGTATTATTAATACAGCAAAAGCCAAAACGTATGCTACCCCATCCCTCCTCCACCCCCGTACCCCCGGGTACAATACGAACCTCCAATCGTACACCAACACACATAATTGTCCTAATTGGGAGACTATACCCCTCAGAAACTATGATCTTTAGTCCACCTCTCTCACCTCCCTTAAACAGTAAACACTCTCTTGTTCTGAACTTGATTTGAATGGGCAACTACATTTCCAGAACGGGTATGTGAAACCTCCTCTTTCCTCCTTTCAGTACTCATTGCCAGCTTCAGGTGCATCCGATTTTGTTGCCACTGTTCAGCCGTACGACGATTATAAGGCTCGAAAGACTATTGTTCTTCCCGAAGCAACCGTGGACTGTTTAAGGGATAAGGTCAATTTCCCTTGCTTTCAGTTTCATGCTAAAGTCCCAAATAGATAATCGAAGTATTCGGAGAAAGTCCTGAATCCGCTCTTCATATCTACTACAGAGCCATTACGAACCCTTTAACCCACCAGCCGCGATATCTGTTGTCCAAAAACGCCGATCTGGTCAGCATTTTCATGGAAGTGGAACACGCCAAGGACAAGAAACTGTTGTTTGAATACAATGAATCATTTGTTGTGACCATTTGTGCCAAACACTCATGTCAACCAGCTATTGTTGTCCAACTCGAAAAGGCCGACTTAATGGCAGAGCTGAGGGAAATGGTAGGCTTTGTTCTTTTTGGGGTCTCACTCATGTTCTTGTTCACAGATTGCTGGTCACTTTGGCGTGGGTACCAACGTTTGCGTCTACTATCAGCACTCCAAAACTGATGCGAAAACAATCATCAATAATGAGAAATCACTCAAACTCGCCCTTATTAACTCTGATCAAGTTTTCTTTGAATCGTTGGACAATCGCGAAAACAAGACAATCCCAAATGAAACCAGACTTTCCATTGTTAGCAATCGTGATGCCAAGTCCCGAAAAAATTCAGGCTTGTTTATTTCGTACAATTGGTCCACCAAAGTCCATGTCAATGCTGTAGTGGACAAGCTCCAAGCAATCAAACCTGATCTGCTCATTTGGCGTGATACTGAGAAGATGGAATCAGATATTTACGACTCAATGGGCTCTGGCATCTCTGGTTGTCAGGTTGTAATTGCCTGTTTTTCGTTGGGGTATTTGGTGAGTAGTTATCTGTTGCAAGAACAAACTCATTGATTTGTAATAAATAGCAATCGCGAAACTGCATGAAAGAGCTCAAGTTTGCAGATGAACTCAAGAAAACTATTATTCCAGTTTATTTCTTTGAAGATGCTGACAATATTGATAGCCTCAAGAATGAGTATAGCAGTGCTTTCTTGATTGTTGCTGGAAAACTGTACACCAACTTCAAGAGGATGAATCCACTTGATTCTGAGTGGGACCTTACTTTCAATGGTTTTGTTAAAGAAGTAGAAAGTGCTTTAAGCAAAGTCCCTCATACTCTTGTTGTGAGTCCTCTGGATGTCTGGCTTCAACCAGAGTCATTTGATGCTGACCTTCAGGCGTATGCAGAAGAATATGTACCTGGAACCCGCAAGTGGATTGTTCCTGCCCTAAAAGCTTGGACACTCACAAAAGAACGTGTCATGTACTTAAATGGTGGTGCTGGAACAGGAAAGTCTCTGATTGTTTACAGCTTGACAAAGAACTTGCCTACCAGCTTTGTCATTGGTGCTCTGTTTATTTGTCGCTACAATAATGCACGAAAAAGCAATCCCATTGTTCTTGTGTGTACAATTGTGAGTAGTTTATGTCTGGCTCTTGGTGGGGCCTTCAAACAGCATGTGGAAGCAGAAATGAAGGAGGACCTTGTTTGTGTCAAGGAAGGAAAACAAAGTCTTCTCAAAACCCCAATTGAAGCATTCAAGGTGTTGGTTGTGGATGGTCTGAACAAGTGTTTAGCATCAGAATGGCAATCCAAAACTCTCTTGATAATCATTGATGCCTTAGATGAGCTCAACAAGGACACACGTCACTCTGTCTTGACTATTTTGACTGTGCTATGCCCCCAGCTCCCAGAATTTGTCAAGATCATTACCACAGGTCGCCCGGAACGTGATATTTACTACTTGTTGCAAGAACTCAGTCCTTTTGTTTTGAGCCCCAGCAGTAATAACAACACAGCTGATTTGGAATTGTTTGTTAAGTTTAGATTCCAGATGCTGTGGGGGAAAATTCGAAAAGGGACTCTGGAAGAGAAGTGTTGCAAAGCATTGGTTGATAAAGCAGAAGGCCTTTTCATCTACGCTCGTAATGTCAGTGAATACATCAAGAATCAGAATTTGACCCCAAAACAAGCCCTTACAGATATACAATCTCTGACTTCAGGTTCAGATGGTGTCTACAAAGCCATTATTGAGCGTGAACTTCAAAGCAACAGAGCAGAGAGACTGGCTTTGTTCAAGCATGTGTTTGCTGTTCTGTTAACTGCACAAAGACCATTGACATTGACAAGTTTATCCAATCTTGGAGGATTGGCTCTCAATGAAGTAGAGTCTGTTGTTGCAGAGGTGATTAATTTGACTTGGTTTCTAGTGTTGATTATTTCTGTAGTTTCGGTCTATCCTCAAAATTGAAGTTGGCGGCGTGGTGTCTGCCATCCACAAGAGTGTAAAAGACTTTTTCACTGACAATACTCGTTGTGGAGCAGAGTTCTTCATTCAAATTACAGATGCAAGTCTTGCAGTTAGATGTGTCCAGATTCTAATTGCCAACTTAAGTCGTAATATGGCAACTTTGGATCCTGCAAGGCTATATAGTAAAGATGAACTCACACAACTGACAGTGTTGAACGAGGATGTTGAATATGCTGTCTTATTCTGGGGAACCCACTTTTCTCTGGGCTTCTCAAGTGCTTCAGTTCATGACCAAAACAGAGTGATTATGCTACTCCACCAGTTTTGCACCAAAACTTTGGTTTACTACTTGGAAGCTCTGCTCTTAATGACCAAGCTCAATGATGTCTTTGCTATGATTGAGTCTGTTTCTTTTGTTTTGTCAAGTTGTACTCACTTGGAAGATGTTAAGACAGTGTTGTCGTTGCTGACTGACCTTAAATATGTGGCTTTCAATTTCCGCACCCAATTGTTGGCAAGTCCACTTCAAGTATACAATCATGCTTTGATTGGTGTACCTCAAGAAACTATGTATTACCAGCTGTATTCACATCTTGCATCTGCTCACATCACCATAGGTGCAGAAAAGAAATGGGGCCCATTCACACTTGTTGGGCATTCTGGAGTTGTATATTCTGTGGCATTCTCGCCTGATGGTAAAACTGTGGTTTCTGGATCAAATGACAAGACAGTCAAAGTGTGGTCTGTTGAAACAGGAGAATGTGTCAAGACCATTGTTGGGCATTTGCATTAGTAAATTGTGTGGTATTCCTGCCTGACTCCAAAACTGTTGTTTCTGGATCAAATGACAAAACAATTAAAGTGTGGTCTGTGGAAACAGGAAAATGTGTCAAGACTTTTGGACATTCTGGCGAAGTGTATTCAGTGGCATTCTCACCTGACTACAAAACAATGGTTTGTGGATCATTTCTTGAGACATTCAAATTGTGGTCTGTGGAAACAGGAGAAAATGTCAAGACTTTTAAGGGGCATAAAGGAGGTGTTTCTTCAATAGTATTCTCACCTGATGGAAAGACTTTGGTTTCTAGATCAAATGACAGGACAGTCAAAATCTGGTCTGTGGAAACAGCGAATGTGTCAAGACCCTTCCTGATGCAGTATCTTCAATTGCAGTCTCCCCTGACTCCAAAACTGTGATTTCAGGAGCAGTTGACAGGACTCTCAAATTGTGGTCTTTGGAAACAGGGGAATGCATCAAGAGCTTTGTTGGATCTGGACCTGTGGCATTCTCACCAGATGGCAAAACTGTAATTTCTGGAGCAAATAACCACACTTTAAAATTGTGGTCTGTGGAAACAGGGGAATGTGTCAAAACCTTCGAGGGGCATACAGAAGGTGTGCTTTCAGTGGCATTCTCACCAGATGGAAAAACTGTTGTTTCTGGATCAATTGACAAGACAGTCAAGTTGTGGCCTTTGGAAACAGGGGAACTTTCCAAAAACCCTCAAGGGCATTCTGACTGGGTGAACTCAGTCACACTCTCACCTGATGGTAAAACTGTGGCTACTGGATCAGATGATAGGACAGTCAAAGTGTGGTCTGTGGAAACAGGGGAATGTGTCAAGACCCTTAAAGGACATTATACCTCAGTAAGGTCAGTGGGGTTCTCTCCTGACTCCAAAACTGTAATTTCTGGATCACATGACTTGACAGTAAAAATGTGGTGTATTGAAACAGGAGAATGTTTCAGGACCTTTGAGGGGCATTATGAAGTTGTGATATGTGTGGCAGTCTCATCTGACTCCAAAACTGTTGTTTCTGGATCAACTGACAGGACAATCAGAGTGTGGTCTGTGGAAACAGGAGAAAATGTCAAGACCATTGTTGGGCATTCTGACGGGGTATATTCAGTGGCATTCTCTCCTGATTCCAAAACTATGGTTTCTGGATCAAATGACAAGACTGTTAAAGTGTGGTGTATTGAAACAGGAGAATGTTTAAAGACCTTTGAAGGACATTCTGGGAATGTATGGTCAGTGGCATTCTCACTTGACTCAATGACTGTGGTTTCTGGATCAGATGATGGAACAGTCAAATTGTGGTCTGTGGAAACTGGGGAATGTTTGCAATCACATATTAGGGATGCCATTAAGACCACCCAAGTGTTCTTTGTGTCTGCATGGAGTGTTCTAAATGGATGGTTAAGCCAAGACTTGATACTTTTGTACTTCTTTGGCAAAGAATTTCATAGTATATCCCATTTATCTGTTGCATGGATTGCAGGAAATAATGTCTGTTGTCTCACTCTAAAAAATTAAAATCTGTTGAAGTTATTGTATGCTTTGTTGGGAATCAGGTTTTTGTGTCCTTTATGATCCGAGACTTATGTAGGGGTTCAAGGTTAGAGATTTGTACTGTTGGATTAGGTTGATCAGGATGAGTCACCCACTGTTCTCCTGCGCAGGACACCAGGACACGTAGGGTTCTATACTGTTGAAAGAAAACATAAATAACACATCTAAATTTAGACGAAGATGTACTCACAATTATTCCAAGAGATTCAGAGTTCTATACTGTTGGATTAAAAAGAGTTTGTAACGTCAGACCAAGAGAGGAAAAATGAGTGAAACCCAAAGGTGAGTATGAGTCTGCTTGAGTTGTGTGTATCTCGAAACGGATAGAGTTGTACATCAGGATGCAACTTATGATCCGACAATGATTTTGGATGCCTGGTGGGCTAAAGGGGTCGGGGTTATGCCAAGGGGGGTTTCCTGTGTTAGGTGATGGTGGGATGGTGATGGTTGTATGTGCTGTGGGTGGTTGTGTTGGGAGGTTGGTTCATCAATCATAGCCCTTGAAGGACTCCATCTATTCTCCCTTCAAAGCCCATATCTTTAGGGTTAATAAGGCATTGTTATCCTTTCTGATTATCCTTCATTGATCATCAGACTTTAAATCCTTTTTACTAACTACACACTTTCCAACAATAGATCAGAACGAGAATGTTCCATGGAAGAGTGAAGGACGTTCCTGCCTTTAGCAACAAGTATGCATTGGCAAAATGGGAGGATGGTTCACCAGCGAGTTGTTTCTGTTCGATATTGGATCAATGACTACACACGTAAGTTCTTTTGAAAGAAAAATAAATAAACATCTTAATTTAGAGAAGATGTATCAAATTATTCAAGAGATCAGACAAAACATGTTCCTGCATCAAGTGTGACCTGCTGTAAGCCATCCAGAGAAGCTCCAGAATCATGTCAGAAAGGCAAAGTGTGGCTTGTCTCATCCTGCCATATTTGGGTTCATGTGCTTGGATTGTGCCTATGTTTGTGTTACAGAGAATGGGCATCAGGGTTCACTGTCGAAACAAGCATCCAAAGAATCCATACTGGGGATACAGGCCAACCAAAGTGACAAAAGTTCACACTCGTGTCTACAGAATGTATAACCCAGAGGAAGGCTTTGATGCCAAGATGAGAGCCAAGGAACTCAAGAGCTTTGCCCGTAAACAGAAGAAGATTAAAAACACTGCTGGATCACGTTCAAAAGCTTATTTATCCACTGGATTGGAAACTGCTGGTTTGATTGCCTCTTCAAGCAAAACAAACACTCCGTTCTTGAATAATGTATGTCTTTTATTTTCCTGTGGGTCCATTACTTACTCTATGTGAAATAGATGGGATGGGACAAGTTGGTGTTTGGTGTTGATGCAATCAAGAATCCAGCCAACTACATTGCCATATTGAATGAGACAAAAGACACAAAGGCCATTGTAATTCTGTGTCGTTTATTTTTGGAGAAAGTCAATGAGTTGGCAACTCTGCCTGGAACCCAACCAACCCG
>MCGO01000098.1:0-149232 GCA_002104985.1 Rhizoclosmatium globosum | reverse complement strand
TGGATGGCTCTGCAGTGCAGGGAAGAATGGTTTCCGAACAAGTGCATCACAGCTTCCCTGGCTTACGCAGGCATATATTGCTGCTTTTTCTACCATGAATCCTAACAATATAGTCTCTGGAGACCCTGCAAAGTTTGGCTTCTTAATTTTTCAATTTACTTAAGAAGAGTGGTCAATTCCTTGGATCCAGGAGTCGAGACAAACATGGAAATTAGTGAGTGAACTGTGGCAAACAGTCAAGTATATTAGAGACCAAGAAAAGGTGCAAATTTGGGCCCCAGCCACTCTGGATGGCTTGCAGTGCAGGGAAGAATGGTTTCCGAACAAGTGCATCACAGCTTCCTGGCTTACGCAGGCATATATTGCTGCTTTTTCTACCATGAATCCTAACAATATAGTCTCTGGAGAGACCCTGCAAAGTTTGGCTTCTTAATTTTTCAATTTACTTAAGAAGAGTGGTCAATTCCTTGGATCCAGGAGTCGAGACCAAACATGGAAATTAGTGAGTGAAACTGTGGCAACACAGTCAAGTATATTAGGAGACCAAGAAAAGGTGCAAATTTGGGCCCCCAGCCACTCTGGATGGCTCTGCAGTGCAGGGAAGAATGGTTTCCGAACAAGTGCATCACAGCTTCCCTTGGCTTACGCAGGCATATATTGCTGCTTTTTCTACCATGAATCCTAACAATATAGTCTCTGGAGAGACCCTGCAAAGTTTGGCTTCTTAATTTTTCAATTTACTTAAGAAGAGTGGTCAATTCCTTGGATCCAGGAGTCGAGACCAAACATGGAAATTAGTGAGTGAAACTGTGGCAACACAGTCAAGTATATTAGGAGACCAAGAAAAGGTGCAAATTTGGGGCCCCAGCCATCTGGATGGCTTGCAGTGCAGGGAAGAATGGTTTCCGAACAAGTGCATCACAGCTTCCCTTGGCTTACGCAGGCATATATTGCTGCTTTTTTCTACCATGAATCCTAACAATATAGTCTCTGGAGAGACCCTCAAAGTTTGGCTTCTTAATTTTTCAATTTACTTAAGAAGAGTGGTCAATTCCTTGGATCCAGGAGTCGAGACCAAACATGGAAATTAGTGAGTGAAACTGTGGCAAACAAGTCAAGTATATTAGGAGACCAAGAAAAGGTGCAAATTTGGGGCCCCAGCCACTCTGGATGGCTCTGCAGTGCAGGGAAGAATGGTTTCCGAACAAGTGCATCACAGCTTCCCTTGGCTTACGCAGGCATATATTGCTGCTTTTTCTACCATGAATCCTAACAATATAGTCTCTGGAGAGACCCTGCAAAGTTTGGCTTCTTAATTTTTCAATTTACTTAAGAAGAGTGGTCAATTCCTTGGATCCAGGAGTCGAGACCAAAACATGGAAATTAGTGAGTGAAACTGTGGCAACACAGTCAAGTATATTAGGAGACCAAGAAAAGGTGCAAATTTGGGCCCCCAGCCACTCTGGATGGCTCTGCAGTGCAGGGAAGAATGGTTTCCGAACAAGTGCATCACAGCTTCCCTTGGCTTACGCAGGCATATATTGCTGCTTTTTCTACCATGAATCCTAACAATATAGTCTCTGGAGAGACCCTGCAAAGTTTGGCTTCTTAATTTTTCAATTTACTTAAGAAGAGTGGTCAATTCCTTGGATCCAGGAGTCGAGACCAAACATGGAAATTAGTGAGTGAAACTGTGGCAACACAGTCAAGTATATTAGGAGACCAAGAAAAGGTGCAAATTTGGGGCCCCAGCCACTCTGGATGGCTTGCAGTGCAGGGAAGAATGGTTTCCGAACAAGTGCATCACAGCTTCCCTTGGCTTACGCAGGCATATATTGCTGCTTTTTCTACCATGAATCCTAACAATATAGTCTCTGGAGAGACCCTGCAAAGTTTGGCTTCTTAATTTTTCAATTTACTTAAGAAGAGTGGTCAATTCCTTGGATCCAGGAGTCGAGACCAAACATGGAAATTAGTGAGTGAAACTGTGGCAACACAGTCAAGTATATTAGGAGACCAGAAAAGGTGCAAATTTGGGGCCCCAGCCACTCTGGATGGCTCTGCAGTGCAGGGAAGAATGGTTTCCGAACAAGTGCATCACAGCTTCCCTTGGCTTACGCAGGCATATATTGCTGCTTTTTCTACCATGAATCCTAACAATATAGTCTCTGGAGAGACCCTGCAAAGTTTGGCTTCTTAATTTTTCAATTTACTTAAGAAGAGTGGTCAATTCCTTGGATCCAGGAGTCGAGACCAAACATGGAAATTAGTGAGTGAAACTGTGGCAAACAGTCAAGTATATTAGGAGACCAAGAAAAGGTGCAAATTTGGGCCCCAGCCACTCTGGATGGCTCTGCAGTGCAGGGAAGAATGGTTTCCGAACAAGTGCATCACAGCTTCCCTGGCTTACGCAGGCATATATTGCTGCTTTTTCTACCATGAATCCTAACAATATAGTCTCTGGAGAGACCCTGCAAAGTTTGGCTTCTTAATTTTTCAATTTACTTAAGAAGAGTGGTCAATTCCTTGGATCCAGGAGTCAGACCAAACATGGAAATTAGTGAGTGAAACTGTGGCAACACAGTCAAGTATATTAGGAGACCAAGAAAAGGTGCAATTTGGGCCCCAGCCACTCTGGATGGCTCTGCAGTGCAGGGAAGAATGGTTTCCGAACAAGTGCATCACAGCTTCCCTTGGCTTACGCAGGCATATATTGCTGCTTTTTCTACCATGAATCCTAACAATATAGTCTCTGGAGAGACCCTGCAAAGTTTGGCTTCTTAATTTTTCAATTTACTTAAGAAGAGTGGTCAATTCCTTGGATCCAGGAGTCGAGACCAAACATGGAAATTAGTGAGTGAAACTGTGGCAACACAGTCAAGTATATTAGGAGACCAAGAAAAGGTGCAAATTTGGGCCCCAGCCACTCTGGATGGCTCTGCAGTGCAGGGAAGAATGGTTTCCGAACAAGTGCATCACAGCTTCCCTTGGCTTACGCAGGCATATATTGCTGCTTTTTCTACCATGAATCCTAACAATATAGTCTCTGGAGAGACCCTGCAAAGTTTGGCTTCTTAATTTTTCAATTTACTTAAGAAGAGTGGTCAATTCCTTGGATCCAGGAGTCAAGACCAAACATGGAAATTAGTGAGTGAAACTGTGGCAACACAGTCAAGTATATTAGGAGACCAAGAAAAGGTGCAAATTTGGGCCCCAGCCACTCTGGATGGCTCTGCAGTGCAGGGAAGAATGGTTTCCGAACAAGTGCATCACAGCTTCCCTTGGCTTACGCAGGCATATATTGCTGCTTTTTCTACCATGAATCCTAACAATATAGTCTCTGGAGAGACCCTGCAAAGTTTGGCTTCTTAATTTTTCAATTTACTTAAGAAGAGTGGTCAATTCCTTGGATCCAGGAGTCGAGACCAAACATGGAAATTAGTGAGTGAAACTGTGGCAACACAGTCAAGTATATTAGGAGACCAAGAAAAGGTGCAAATTTGGCCCCCAGCCACTCTGGATGGCTCTGCAGTGCAGGGAAGAATGGTTTCCGAACAAGTGCATCACAGCTTCCCTTGGCTTACGCAGGCATATATTGCTGCTTTTCTACCATGAATCCTAACAATATAGTCTCTGGAGAGACCCTGCAAAGTTTGGCTTCTTAATTTTTCAATTTACTTAAGAAGAGTGGTCAATTCCTTGGATCCAGGAGTCGAGACCAAACATGGAAATTAGTGAGTGAAACTGTGGCAACACAGTCAAGTATATTAGGAGACCAAGAAAAGGTGCAAATTTGGGGCCCCAGCCACTCTGGATGGCTCTGCAGTGCAGGGAAGAATGGTTTCCGAACAAGTGCATCACAGCTTCCCTTGGCTTACGCAGGCATATATTGCTGCTTTTTCTACCATGAATCCTAACAATATAGTCTCTGGAGAGACCCTGCAAAGTTTGGCTTCTTAATTTTTCAATTTACTTAAGAAGAGTGGTCAATTCCTTGGATCCAGGAGTCGAGACCAAACATGGAAATTAGTGAGTGAAACTGTGGCAACACAGTCAAGTATATTAGGAGACCAAGAAAAGGTGCAAATTTGGGGCCCCAGCCACTCTGGATGGCTCTGCAGTGCAGGGAAGAATGTTTCCGAACAAGTGCATCACAGCTTCCCTTGGCTTACGCAGGCATATATTGCTGCTTTTTCTACCATGAATCCTAACAATATAGTCTCTGGAGAGACCCTGCAAAGTTTGGCTTCTTAATTTTTCAATTTACTTAAGAAGAGTGGTCAATTCCTTGGATCCAGGAGTCGAGACCAAACATGGAAATTAGTGAGTGAAACTGTGGCAACACAGTCAAGTATATTAGGAGACCAAGAAAAGGTGCAAATTTGACCCCCAGCCACTCTGGATGGCTCTGCAGTGCAGGGAAGAATGGTTTCCGAACAAGTGCATCACAGCTTCCCTTGGCTTACGCAGGCATATATTGCTGCTTTTTCTACCATGAATCCTAACAATATAGTCTCTGGAGAGACCCTGCAAAGTTTGGCTTCTTAATTTTTCAATTTACTTAAGAAGAGTGGTCAATTCCTTGGATCCAGGAGTCGAGACCAAACATGGAAATTAGTGAGTGAAACTGTGGCAACACAGTCAAGTATATTAGGAGACCAAGAAAAGGTGCAAATTTGGGCCCCAGCCACTCTGGATGGCTCTGCAGTGCAGGGAAGAATGGTTTCCGAACAAGTGCATCACAGCTTCCCTTGGCTTACGCAGGCATATATTGCTGCTTTTTCTACCATGAATCCTAACAATATAGTCTCTGGAGAGACCCTGCAAAGTTTGGCTTCTTAATTTTTCAATTTACTTAAGAAGAGTGGTCAATTCCTTGGATCCAGGAGTCGAGACCAAACATGGAAATTAGTGAGTGAAACTGTGGCAACACAGTCAAGTATATTAGGAGACCAAGAAAAGGTGCAAATTTGGCCCCCAGCCACTCTGGATGGCTCTGCAGTGCAGGGAAGAATGGTTTCCGAACAAGTGCATCACAGCTTCCCTTGGCTTACGCAGGCATATATTGCTGCTTTTTCTACCATGAATCCTAACAATATAGTCTCTGGAGAGACCCTGCAAAGTTTGGCTTCTTAATTTTTCAATTTACTTAAGAAGAGTGGTCAATTCCTTGGATCCAGGAGTCGAGACCAAACATGGAAATTAGTGAGTGAAACTGTGGCAACACAGTCAAGTATATTAGGAGACCAAGAAAAGGTGCAAATTTGGGCCCCAGCCACTCTGGATGGCTCTGCAGTGCAGGGAAGAATGGTTTCCGAACAAGTGCATCACAGCTTCCCTTGGCTTACGCAGGCATATATTGCTGCTTTTTCTACCATGAATCCTAACAATATAGTCTCTGGAGAGACCCTGCAAAGTTTGGCTTCTTAATTTTTCAATTTACTTAAGAAGAGTGGTCAATTCCTTGGATCCAGGAGTCGAGACCAAACATGGAAATTAGTGAGTGAAACTGTGGCAACACAGTCAAGTATATTAGGAGACCAAGAAAAGGTGCAAATTTGACCCCCAGCCACTCTGGATGGCTCTGCAGTGCAGGGAAGAATGGTTTCCGAACAAGTGCATCACAGCTTCCCTTGGCTTACGCAGGCATATATTGCTGCTTTTTCTACCATGAATCCTAACAATATAGTCTCTGGAGAGACCCTGCAAAGTTTGGCTTCTTAATTTTTCAATTTACTTAAGAAGAGTGGTCAATTCCTTGGATCCAGGAGTCGAGACCAAACATGGAAATTAGTGAGTGAAACTGTGGCAACACAGTCAAGTATATTAGGAGACCAAGAAAAGGTGCAAATTTGGGCCCCAGCCACTCTGGATGGCTCTGCAGTGCAGGGAAGAATGGTTTCCGAACAAGTGCATCACAGCTTCCCTTGGCTTACGCAGGCATATATTGCTGCTTTTTCTACCATGAATCCTAACAATATAGTCTCTGGAGAGACCCTGCAAAGTTTGGCTTCTTAATTTTTCAATTTACTTAAGAAGAGTGGTCAATTCCTTGGATCCAGGAGTCGAGACCAAACATGGAAATTAGTGAGTGAAACTGTGGCAACACAGTCAAGTATATTAGGAGACCAAGAAAAGGTGCAAATTTGGGCCCCAGCCACTCTGGATGGCTCTGCAGTGCAGGGAAGAATGGTTTCCGAACAAGTGCATCACAGCTTCCCTTGGCTTACGCAGGCATATATTGCTGCTTTTTCTACCATGAATCCTAACAATATAGTCTCTGGAGAGACCCTGCAAAGTTTGGCTTCTTAATTTTTCAATTTACTTAAGAAGAGTGGTCAATTCCTTGGATCCAGGAGTCGAGACCAAACATGGAAATTAGTGAGTGAAACTGTGGCAACACAGTCAAGTATATTAGGAGACCAAGAAAAGGTGCAAATTTGGCCCCCAGCCACTCTGGATGGCTCTGCAGTGCAGGGAAGAATGGTTTCCGAACAAGTGCATCACAGCTTCCCTTGGCTTACGCAGGCATATATTGCTGCTTTTTCTACCATGAATCCTAACAATATAGTCTCTGGAGAGACCCTGCAAAGTTTGGCTTCTTAATTTTTCAATTTACTTAAGAAGAGTGGTCAATTCCTTGGATCCAGGAGTCGAGACCAAACATGGAAATTAGTGAGTGAAACTGTGGCAACACAGTCAAGTATATTAGGAGACCAAGAAAAGGTGCAAATTTGGGCCCCAGCCACTCTGGATGGCTCTGCAGTGCAGGGAAGAATGGTTTCCGAACAAGTGCATCACAGCTTCCCTTGGCTTACGCAGGCATATATTGCTGCTTTTTCTACCATGAATCCTAACAATATAGTCTCTGGAGAGACCCTGCAAAGTTTGGCTTCTTAATTTTTCAATTTACTTAAGAAGAGTGGTCAATTCCTTGGATCCAGGAGTCGAGACCAAACATGGAAATTAGTGAGTGAAACTGTGGCAACACAGTCAAGTATATTAGGAGACCAAGAAAAGGTGCAAATTTGGGCCCCAGCCACTCTGGATGGCTCTGCAGTGCAGGGAAGAATGGTTTCCGAACAAGTGCATCACAGCTTCCCTTGGCTTACGCAGGCATATATTGCTGCTTTTTCTACCATGAATCCTAACAATATAGTCTCTGGAGAGACCCTGCAAAGTTTGGCTTCTTAATTTTTCAATTTACTTAAGAAGAGTGGTCAATTCCTTGGATCCAGGAGTCGAGACCAAACATGGAAATTAGTGAGTGAAACTGTGGCAACACAGTCAAGTATATTAGGAGACCAAGAAAAGGTGCAAATTTGGCCCCAGCCACTCTGGATGGCTCTGCAGTGCAGGGAAGAATGGTTTCCGAACAAGTGCATCACAGCTTCCCTTGGCTTACGCAGGCATATATTGCTGCTTTTTCTACCATGAATCCTAACAATATAGTCTCTGGAGAGACCCTGCAAAGTTTGGCTTCTTAATTTTTCAATTTACTTAAGAAGAGTGGTCAATTCCTTGGATCCAGGAGTCGAGACCAAACATGGAAATTAGTGAGTGAAACTGTGGCAACACAGTCAAGTATATTAGGAGACCAAGAAAAGGTGCAAATTTGGCCCCAGCCACTCTGGATGGCTCTGCAGTGCAGGGAAGAATGGTTTCCGAACAAGTGCATCACAGCTTCCCTTGGCTTACGCAGGCATATATTGCTGCTTTTTCTACCATGAATCCTAACAATATAGTCTCTGGAGAGACCCTGCAAAGTTTGGCTTCTTAATTTTTCAATTTACTTAAGAAGAGTGGTCAATTCCTTGGATCCAGGAGTCGAGACCAAACATGGAAATTAGTGAGTGAAACTGTGGCAACACAGTCAAGTATATTAGGAGACCAAGAAAAGGTGCAAATTTGGGCCCCAGCCACTCTGGATGGCTCTGCAGTGCAGGGAAGAATGGTTTCCGAACAAGTGCATCACAGCTTCCCTTGGCTTACGCAGGCATATATTGCTGCTTTTTCTACCATGAATCCTAACAATATAGTCTCTGGAGAGACCCTGCAAAGTTTGGCTTCTTAATTTTTCAATTTACTTAAGAAGAGTGGTCAATTCCTTGGATCCAGGAGTCGAGACCAAACATGGAAATTAGTGAGTGAAACTGTGGCAACACAGTCAAGTATATTAGGAGACCAAGAAAAGGTGCAAATTTGGCCCCAGCCACTCTGGATGGCTCTGCAGTGCAGGGAAGAATGGTTTCCGAACAAGTGCATCACAGCTTCCCTTGGCTTACGCAGGCATATATTGCTGCTTTTTCTACCATGAATCCTAACAATATAGTCTCTGGAGAGACCCTGCAAAGTTTGGCTTCTTAATTTTTCAATTTACTTAAGAAGAGTGGTCAATTCCTTGGATCCAGGAGTCGAGACCAAACATGGAAATTAGTGAGTGAAACTGTGGCAACACAGTCAAGTATATTAGGAGACCAAGAAAAGGTGCAAATTTGGGGCCCCAGCCACTCTGGATGGCTCTGCAGTGCAGGGAAGAATGGTTTCCGAACAAGTGCATCACAGCTTCCCTTGGCTTACGCAGGCATATATTGCTGCTTTTTCTACCATGAATCCTAACAATATAGTCTCTGGAGAGACCCTGCAAAGTTTGGCTTCTTAATTTTTCAATTTACTTAAGAAGAGTGGTCAATTCCTTGGATCCAGGAGTCGAGACCAAACATGGAAATTAGTGAGTGAAACTGTGGCAACACAGTCAAGTATATTAGGAGACCAAGAAAAGGTGCAAATTTGGCCCCCGCCACTCTGGATGGCTCTGCAGTGCAGGGAAGAATGGTTTCCGAACAAGTGCATCACAGCTTCCCTTGGCTTACGCAGGCATATATTGCTGCTTTTTCTACCATGAATCCTAACAATATAGTCTCTGGAGAGACCCTGCAAAGTTTGGCTTCTTAATTTTTCAATTTACTTAAGAAGAGTGGTCAATTCCTTGGATCCAGGAGTCGAGACCAAACATGGAAATTAGTGAGTGAAACTGTGGCAACACAGTCAAGTATATTAGGAGACCAAGAAAAGGTGCAAATTTGACACCCCAGCCACTCTGGATGGCTCTGCAGTGCAGGGAAGAATGGTTTCCGAACAAGTGCATCACAGCTTCCCTTGGCTTACGCAGGCATATATTGCTGCTTTTTCTACCATGAATCCTAACAATATAGTCTCTGGAGAGACCCTGCAAAGTTTGGCTTCTTAATTTTTCAATTTACTTAAGAAGAGTGGTCAATTCCTTGGATCCAGGAGTCGAGACCAAACATGGAAATTAGTGAGTGAAACTGTGGCAACACAGTCAAGTATATTAGGAGACCAAGAAAAGGTGCAAATTTGACACCCCAGCCACTCTGGATGGCTCTGCAGTGCAGGGAAGAATGGTTTCCGAACAAGTGCATCACAGCTTCCCTTGGCTTACGCAGGCATATATTGCTGCTTTTTCTACCATGAATCCTAACAATATAGTCTCTGGAGAGACCCTGCAAAGTTTGGCTTCTTAATTTTTCAATTTACTTAAGAAGAGTGGTCAATTCCTTGGATCCAGGAGTCGAGACCAAACATGGAAATTAGTGAGTGAAACTGTGGCAACACAGTCAAGTATATTAGGAGACCAAGAAAAGGTGCAAATTTGACACCCCAGCCACTCTGGATGGCTCTGCAGTGCAGGGAAGAATGGTTTCCGAACAAGTGCATCACAGCTTCCCTTGGCTTACGCAGGCATATATTGCTGCTTTTTCTACCATGAATCCTAACAATATAGTCTCTGGAGAGACCCTGCAAAGTTTGGCTTCTTAATTTTTCAATTTACTTAAGAAGAGTGGTCAATTCCTTGGATCCAGGAGTCGAGACCAAACATGGAAATTAGTGAGTGAAACTGTGGCAACACAGTCAAGTATATTAGGAGACCAAGAAAAGGTGCAAATTTGACACCCCAGCCACTCTGGATGGCTCTGCAGTGCAGGGAAGAATGGTTTCCGAACAAGTGCATCACAGCTTCCCTTGGCTTACGCAGGCATATATTGCTGCTTTTTCTACCATGAATCCGGGGAATGCTGGGGCGAGCTTGTCTTTGCTTGACTTTTTTGAAGAGGCTTGACAATGAGAACCCCTTCTTCTTTTTTGAGGGGTGCAGAAGTTGGTACGGAAGTGTTCCGGGAGGTGTTGGGTTTGTTCGGTATAGAGATCCGTGGAGGACTTGGTTGGAGGTGAGGAGGACGGCAAAGGGGGCTGTGAGGGACGGATAATGAATTGGGCTCTTGGGTCGTGCATCCGATTGGTTTAGGAGCGTTGAAGATGTGGAGATGACAGAAAGTTGCGGGGAAGACACCTTTTGTACTGGACGAGATTGAGAATACATGTTTTGTGGAGGGGACCATCGTCGGGCATCAGAATAAGGATCCAGTAAATCTGGAGACGGGCTTGAAATAGAATATTGTTCGGAATGTGATGTAGAGGGAGAAGTGCACCGAGATGTGGCTGGAGACACATCTTGTTGTCCTCTCATAAAGAGACGCTGCTGTTCCACATAGTACTGATCGATTGCATACATATTTGTTGTTTGGAACGATTTGTTTCGGTACTGTTGGTAGTGTCTTCCTGGAATATTATGGCCATGACCTGTCACAGAAGCAGAACGGCTCAAGTACTTCATTCCAGTTGGCTGCTGGTACTGATACTTCTCCTCCTCATTAAGAGCCTCCAATACGTGAGATGTGGCGTATTGGAAAGGAGTTGAGCGTTGACGGGCCATTGGAACTGGAGCCAAGTTTTGGTTCAAGTTGACAGCGTGAGCCCTGGCTGATCGTCGTTCTCGTACGTCACGGAGAAGTTCCTGTTCCAGTTGATCAAACTCGTCCAGGAGGCTTTCAATGTCGTCGTCTTGAAGATGCGGTGGTTCTGAGATGCTGTTGTTGCGTCCTGACATCATTTGCGCTTGGAGCATCGTCTTTTGCTGTTGTATTTCCTTGTAACTTGTTTGCTGAATGGCGCTATTTCAACGATCCTTTTTCTTGGGAGGAGTCTTTTGTTTGGTGGCTTCTTTGGAAGTGTCTCACTCACTTTTCATTTTCATTTTGTTGAACCCATTCCTGTGGCTCCCCATCCACCTCCATCATCTTCCTTGTGTCTGAAAAGGGAAGCCACTCCCGTATTTCTCATCCTTTAGTTTCAAAGTTGAGGTTGCATCACACAAATTTTGCATAGATGCATCTTTTTAACTTAACTTTAGTCACTTTGAAACAAGCCTTTCCTGCCTCTTCTTTCGTTCCTCAACTCCTTTCACAACCTCTTGAGCCAGTGCTCCAACCCCTCCCTCCCTTTTCTTCGTACCAACGCCTCCAAACATAACAAACACCAACAGAGCCTGCAATCCCACCAAACAGCCAGTGAAAAATGCATCCAAAAAGCTGATGCTTCCGATTATGCTCCCACTTCCTTTCCTCCATTCACAAAACACATGTGGCTCCAACAAAACCCCAGCAGCACCCAATCCCACCGATATGACTGAAGCTAGACCCGCAACCTTTCCTATCCATGAAAACGATATGGACCCTCTTATTACTGGAATTACAACCCTCCAAGCCAAAGCGACCGCCGCAACACCCAACGGCGCCAAATAAATCAACTCGGAAGTCCACGAAACACGATTCGTAATCCCCCAATGGGCCGTCGCAAGCGCCCATCCCGACACAAGCAACGAAACAGGATCCATCCACGCCACAGACTCTCCACTTCGCTGGTCCAACCTCGGATGTATAAATGCGGCAAGTACAAGATTCAACCCAATACTTGAACCAAAAGCAAGTTAGAATCCACTTTGATTTCATGTTAAACAAGAGATTGTTTGACGTTTACCTTCCTGTGCACCCAACATCAACGGCCCATCCAAGCGCCCATACCTCTGGACTCCCGGCAAGACAGTGACACAGAATCGCGCCGGCATTCATACCAGCATACCAGAGGAACACGCGTTGCAACGTCCACAGTTCCCGAGGGATCCAGAGCACGCCTTGGATCCCGACGCCGAGGCCTACGAGAGCGAGGACTAAGAGGATGGGAGATGTGATTGGGAGTTGGTCGTTT
This sequence comes from Rhizoclosmatium globosum, assembly GCA_002104985.1. Lineage (NCBI taxonomy): Eukaryota > Fungi > Chytridiomycota > Chytridiomycetes > Chytridiales > Chytriomycetaceae > Rhizoclosmatium > Rhizoclosmatium globosum. Next base: position 137,106 of record MCGO01000098.1, on the reverse strand, counting down.
GTTGTTGGATGGCCGAGGGAGGTGAGGATAGTTTCGTGGTATTCTGATGGGATCCCTGTAATGCTGAGTGGAATGGGTAGAGGCGGTTGTTGAGGACAGTCTTGTGGAAATAGAGTTGATATGATGTGTGGTGGGATGAGCGAAGTGAGAGAAGGGAAAAGGCGGTTCAAGTATGAGTCCATTTGTTGAGTTATGTCAAGTTATCAGGAAAAGGAAAGGAGAAAACAGCTCAAGAGTAAATACTGTGTAATTCTCTGTGTAATTCTGGCTTATCCATTATTTTCCGAGAATGAGTTCCAGTTCGACCTCTGGACTGAGTGTATCAACAGCGCCATCGACGACCGGAAGCGCCTCGGGACGGTCGCCACTTCTGGCAAGGGCAATTGCGCGTGCATCAGCGACTTCGGCGACAGCGGGCGACGCGTCTCTTTCGCGGGCAAGAAGTCCGTCGCCGCGCTTTGGCAGCCACAGCGTTGTTCGGGCGGAGCGGCCGACTGAGGGCTCTCTGACTGAGTATTTAATTGCAGTGTGAGTTGAGTGTGTTGAGAGTGTTGTGTGAACCCTGCTCCCTTGAATGCCAAAGTAACCACTAACAACCTTACTCGAAAAGCACTGCCTTGGCCGCCCTTGCCCTCGCCGTCGACGCCTTCTTTGTCGCTGAGCAACACGCCCCAACTGGTCGCGCAATCACTCAAGCTGCCCTGGCTGACGGCATCCGCCTCTGTGCCGCACGTGCCCCTTCTCAACTCGATACTCAGCCTCAAAATCAAAGAATCAGAAACCCGCGTTTTGATGCCGCTACCTCGGATACTCCTAGACTGATTAAACACGCGACTGTGTGGGACGGAACAGGGTCTAAGGAACCAGACATGGATGTCGCAACAGCCTATGGGATTGTGCTTAAAGTTGGTCAACAAATCACAACGGGTGATGTTGTACAGTTGGCAAACGAATTAAATTTGCTTAACGGGGGAATCTATCCTAGCTTCACTGAACAGGACATTGAGGTTTGGGATGTGGAAGGTCGTGTTGTTTCGCCAGGAATCGTCGATATGCACAGGTATCTACTTTGTTTTGCATTCAAGCTTCTGTCAAATAACAAGGACTGAAACAGTCACGTTGGTACCCAATCCGTTCCAGGATTCAGCGCCGAACAAGACACGAATGAAGGACAGGGCGGTCCAACTGTTCCCCAACTCAGAATTCTGGATGCCTTTAATCCACAAGACAAAGCCATCGACTTCATTGCATCTGGTGGTGTCACCACTTCTCTCGTCATTCCAGGCTCAGGCCCTGCTATGGGCGGAGAAGGAATTGCCATCAAAATGAATTCCAAACTCAGTAACTCGTCCCACGATGCTTTACTGCATCGCGGAATGGACACAAAAGACTTTCAAGATGGCATTCCGTGGAGATATATGAAAATGGCGTGTGGAGAGAATCCAAAAGGTCATGACTGGGGTTCCATGCCTTCTTCAAGACTTGGAACGGCATGGGTGTTCAGAGAACGTTTGGAAAAGGCGCGTCGGACTTTGAGGGCTCAAGATGATTGGTGTGACAATGCAAAGAATGCTGCGTCTCACTTTGGTGCCTATGCGCATTTGCATGTAGAGTCTCGCTTTCCTGATGCCTTGGAAGATGAGTCTTTGGTTGCTCTACTGCGCGGGCACGTCAAGCTCCAAGTGCACTGTTATCAAGTGAATGACATTGATGTGAGGACGTTATAGTAATGTATCAATCAATCAACATTTTGTTCAAAAACAGATGATGCTCCGAAACAAGGATGAATTCGGCTTTGAAATAACTGCATTCCATCATGCAACTGAAGCCCACCTCCTTGCTGACAAAATTGCCGCCAACAACATTTCCGTCGCCATCTTTGCTGACCACTCTCTCTATAAACGCGAAGCATATAAACACTCTGTCCTCGCTGGTCAAATTCTCAACAAAGCCGGCGTTCAAGTCGCATACAAATCCGACCACCCCGTCACAAACGCGCAGAACCTAATTTATGAAGCACAAAAGGCTGTTCACTATGGTCTAGATCCAGATGTTGCGTTCCGTGCTGTTACAAGTGTTCCCGCAGACAAGATTGGCGCAGGTCACAGGATTGGTCAACTCAAGGCTGGTTTTGATGCTGACTTAGTTGTGTGGGATCGTCCACCCTTACAACTTGGCGCACATCCCCTTCGCGTTGTTGTTGACGGACATGTTGTTTTCAGACTGCCATGGGTTGTTTCTCCCGCTGAACCCGGACCAATCACACCAACTGTCGTTCCCTCCGCCCAATTGACCAAATCACCCCTCGGAACCTACACAGTTGCCAACATTTCAGCTATTTATGCTTCGGAAGGTGTCTTGGAGACTGGGAAAATTACTGTTGAGAACGGAATCGTGACTTGTCTTGGACCAAAGTGTGCCTCTAAAGGAACTGTGTTTGATTTGCAAGACGGGGCAGTAATTCCTGGGATTATTGCTGTGGGAGTTCCGGTTGGGCTGCAAGAAATTGGGCAGGAGCAGGGAACTTGGGATGGTGACGCTGGAAGTAAAGATGCCCTGGATGGCTTTGTGTGGGCCAAGGATGGTGTCCGTGTTGGTGGAGGTAGTAAGTTACAGGAATATGCCTTCCGCAGTGGAGTTCTGAATGTAGTTGCTGTCCCGAGGGGGAATGGTGTCGTTGCTGGAGTTAGTACTGTTGTCCGAACCGGTGCTGAACGTGAGTTTGGTTGATTTTGAAATAGTTCTCTTTATTAACGTCTTAAATCAGAATACCACGACGCGATTACTGTCCCCGACGTTGCACTCCATATTTCCATCGGCGACAGCGCCAAAGAGCCATACGCTTCCACAATCGCTATCCAATTCTCAAAACTCCGCAACCTCTTAAAATCCCCACCCACAAACTCCCCCTTCACCCAAGTCGTAGCCGGAACATTACCCCTCGTCGTAACAGTCCACGACCCCAACGACATTTCCAAACTCCTCGCCCTCGCATCTTCATACCTTCCAACCTTGAAACTCGTGATTGCAGGTGCAACAGGTGCATGGGCTGTCGCCGACGAAATCGGGAAACTGAAGGTCCCCGTGTTGTTACAGCCGCCTCGGTGCCAGGCATACGCGTGGGAACAGCGATGGTGTATTCCAACGGGACAAGGCGGCCCTACTGCCGTTGAGATTTTGAAAACCGCGGGTGTGCCTGTACTTCTGAGTGTGAAGGAAGCCGATCAAGTTCGAAGTTTGTGGTTTGAGGCAGGGTGGGTGACGTCTGCGGATGCGACGAGTGGGAAGGTGGATGTGTGGGATGCAGTTGGGAGTGTTACTTGGAGGGTTGCGGATGCGTTTGGGATTGGTGGTGGAGGGTTGGGAAGGATTTTAGTTGGACAGCGGGCTGGGTTTGTTGCGTTTAATGGTGGACCTGTTGGGTTTGGATATTCTGTTCAGGTATTGGGTGATGGTGGTGAGCTGACTGTTTTGCCTGTTCAGGATTGAGATCATCGGATTACTCTCGATTGTGTATCTTATTGTTGTTATTGTCAAATACTTGAATATTGCAATTTTAATTTTATGCCATGAAAGCTTTTGGATAAATGCAAAATTGCCAGACATGAACTGCACAAGAATCGTGTCCTTCTTGTCGGACATGCAGCTCATGGCATTAAAGTGTATTAAGTCCCAGCCGATAAGTTTGCTTTGGCATACGTTTGTATTGGGAAGAGGAAGATAACGAATCAAGATGAACTCAACAGCTCCTTGAATAATTTTGTTTGTCCCCTAAACTTCCACACAATCTTAGCATGAATCCGACGCATTATTTGACCAACCACTTCTTTTGGAAGACTGGATAGTAGATTGTAGCGGGTTTAAGTATGTGTTCATTTGTTGATTAATATCAAAGTTATTTAATGGATTTAATTATGGGTTGGTCATATATAACAATGCAAACAAGAAGAGGGTGGACAGCAAATCATAGCACCAGGGTAAAAATAGATATGAAAAGAAGAGGGGTTAGAGTGAGGCGATGAGTTCTCTGATGGACTTTAACCAATCCATCATTGAATCACCACTAGCAAGTTGGAGAGACCAAATCTCTTCATGTCCAGCAACGTCATTGATTCCAGAGACTTGCAACACGAAAATTCCGTGTTCGGCAACATGCGCCACAGAATCTCGCGTTATCCTCAAAGAAGCTTGAGGAGCAGTCGACTGGAAAGTTGAGGATTTTCTTCTAGCTTCCGCAATAGCTTCTTCTGATGTTGCACAGGCACCCGACGCCACTTCCACTTCAATCAGAATTTCATTCTCAAGCATAAGCTTTGGTAGAGAATGAGGACCAAAAGCAGGCCCTTGCTGAGCAGTAGCATCAATCAGACCAAGAAGAGACTGTGCGCGTGTCGCTGAGTAAAACACGAGGGCAGGAATCTCAGCCGAAGAAGTTTGCAGAACCGCAAAGTAATTCGCTTGACCTCGCGACAGAAAGCCAGCCGTGAGAGCAGGCAGTTGGTACGAAGCAAGAACGCGAGCGAGAGAGGGAAAGGAAGAGTGAGGCAGAGAGGGTCTGCGTTGGGAGACAGCGTGTGACACTGAGCGCATGACCAAAGGAGGCGGCGCACACGTGGGTTGATTCGCCATGGACAGTTTGCGCACGCCATCGGTTGTTGTTGTTGAAGATGATGGTGGCGGCGTCAGCAAAGCACCGCTCAGCTTTCGGTAGTGGATTGTCGAACCAACGGACGAGGCTGATGACAAAAGCGCCGGCGATGGCGACCGGGCACTCGGACCAGGCGATGCGAGCGATGTCGAGCGCGGCAGTCGCGATTGCTCGGGCGATGTCAGTTCCGATGTCGATGTTGTCGAAACAGTTCCAAGGTTCGCACTTGACTTTGTGTTGAGGCGCATCAGAGGCTTCGATGGTTTGCGTTGGTGGCAGTGCGAGGACGTGCGTTGGAGCGAGGACATTGGTTCGTTGGTTTGTTGGTTGTTTCGAGGAGAGTTGTTCCTGGTGCTGGTTGGGTGACGCGCTTTTCTGCACTTTGCTTTTTTCAGTTTCAGGTGTCTCTTGAACTTGGACGCCATCCAGCCTCCGATGCCTCCCACAGAGTGCAACCACAAACGGAAAAAAGGAGAACATCCACAGTGGCTGCGATTTGTACTTGACATTAATGCAATTATAAATGTCACCAGTGTTACAAGGGCGCACTACCAAGGAATCTGGATTGAGTGCCACTTCAAAGTCAGGAAGCCAAAGCACTTCAGCGTCATAACAAAAAAGGCTTGAATAAAGTCGAGATGAAACAATAAACTGTTTCGACCCCGCAAACTCAGATGAAACACTTTCGTCTCCTTGATTTCATCCACCAACCAAACCCCCTTCAACCAACCAAAACAATGGCAACTTGCAGTCTTGACAGAGACATCGCCCTCCGTGCAGCCGCAAAATACGACCCCAGAGACGAACTCACAGCGATCGAATTCATAGAATCAGTTACCGGAGTTCCCTTTCCCTCAGCCACCCCCTTCCAATCAGCCCTCAAGGACGGAACTATTCTCTGCACCCTCTTGAACTCCCTCAACCTCTCTCCACTCGTAACCCCAATCAAGATTTCGGAGTCAAAAATGCCCTTTAAACAGATGGAGAACATTGCAAAGTTTTTGAAGGGTGTTGAGCAACTTGGTGTTCCATGCCATGAACGATTCATGACTGTTGACTTGTGGGAAGGCAAGAACATGTATCAGGTGTGTACTGATGCTGTCACAATTGAGAGTGTGTGTCTTGATTATGTGTAGCGAGGCATTTTGTGATTGTGGATGTGATCAACTCGGAAACTGCTACGAAACTATCAGCAAAGTCCACCTGAATCTAGTTCGAATTGGCGTTGACAGCATTCTCAACTAACTCCAACATCTTCTTCGACCCCTTCCAATTTCTGCGAAACTACCAAACTAAACAACAAACATCCTTAGGTCATAATTTGCATCTTTTCAATCTCTCGTCATGGCGCAAAACATGGATTCCAAGGCCCTGTCATTGGTCCTAAACTCGTTGAAAAGAAAGTCCGCAGATTTACCATCGATCAACTGAAAGAGGCTCAAAACATCCCAAATAAGCTCATGAATTTCAGCACCAATGTGAACTCTCATATTGGCTATCGACAGAATGGGGGCGTCAGATTGTGATGCTCTCCTTATATTTAGTTCATCGCTATACTACCATTTTTTTTTGAAAAAAGGTGTAGATAAAAGGGATGAATATTTGTCATTTCGTGGCCAATTACCCATGAGTACTATTTCACGTATCTTATCCTTATATCATTCCAGTCTTGGCGTGTGGGGTGTTTAAGTTCAGCAACCGCACTTTTTTAAGTTCAGCAGTTGCGTGATTTTCTTTTCTTCAACCATTAAATGTATCCTGCAACTCCAAACCGTTTCGTCTTCCAAAACTATGTTTGGGGCCCTCACTACCTCCAGTACGTTTGGTCACTGCTCGCAATCTACGCCAGCTTTCAAGTTGTAAACCATCTTGTGAAGTTGAAGCTTCCAACACTCAAAAAGCCTGATGTCTTCTCGTTCTACGTTTTGAACATTGCAATCACGACCGCTGCAGCTTATTACTTTGTGAAAACAACTGTTGGGTCTGTTCTTGGGAGTGACTCCTTCTTTCTGTATGCAAACGATGCATTTGGGGCTACAAACCTCATTGTCGCTCTGTATATGTGCGAAGTCATGATGCGCAACAAAGTTCCGACGCCGTTGCTTGTTCATCATCTTGTCACAGTGGTGATGATTTATTGGGGCTTCATGATGAGAAATGAGCCACAGATGGACCAACTTCTCATTATGTTGCTGTTTGCTGCCTTGGAGCAACCTTGTCAGATTGGTATGATATGTTATCGCATTGGGTCTCCGACTGTCCAGAAGATTGGGCTTTGGTTTGCGCTTATAGCATTCGGTGGGAGCCGAGTTGTCAACCTAGTCGCTGTAATTCTCCTAGCAATCAAAGATTGGAAGTTCTACGATCCTTCCTTCAAAGTTGTGTACCCAATATTTGTGGGGTTAATACTTTGGGCCCAGTGCATGACTATTACAATCTACTGCAGTCTATTGCAAAGAATCTACCGAGGATCTGAGGCAAGTGGAAGTTTTGGTGTGACATAAACTTACACAGAATAATTAGGTTGTGCAATCGGAAGATAACGAAATAGCAAGACAAAAACCTAAATCAAAACGAAAAGATAAGAATAATTATATATTTGCGTTCATATTTGCGATGGGGTTAGTGTGCAGTCTCATTGTTGTCCTGCTTCCAAGTCCTGTTAGTTTGGTTCCATATTGGCTTGATGGATCCCACAACCATCCATACTTCCCTGACTCTGGAAAAGCAAACAATAGTTATCAAGTACAAGGATTGAAGCCTCCATCGACCTTGCCACCTGTCGCAGAAGTCTGCCGACGAATTTTGAACCGCACGCTGTTTTCGCCCGCCCTTGACATAAATCAACGCTCCTTATTTCATATTAGCTTGGGACAATTTGCAAGCCATGACTTAATGGCAACAACTCAAGACATGCAAAGAATACCAATTTTTGTCGGACAAACACCCGAAGAAACAGCTTGGCCATGGATAGATAACAATGAACAATCAACTTGGTTGGATTTGAGTAATCTATATGGTACAACTCCGGAGATATTGTCTTATATTCGAAACCAGTCCCACCCATGTAAACTCCGTCTTGACAAAAACGGAAATTTGCTACGCGAAAACGGAAAACTTGTTACTGGGGATCAACGTGCCGGTCAGAGTCCTTACTTAATTGGCTGGCATATGCTTTTCACAAAGGAACACAACTGGCAATGTGATATTCTTGCTCAAAAGTTTCCAAGTATGGACGCTGACGTACTGTTTTATCGTGCAAGGGAAGCTACTATTCTTGTGTTCCAGAAGTTTCTTGTGAACGAATATGTTCCTGGATATAGTGGGGAGGGCAGATTTCGTTACCTCTTAAGTGATCGCTCTATGGACTATTTCATAGCAGAGAAGAACATTAAGTCATCCAACTTATTCAACATACTCTACCGCTTACACACCATGATTCCAGACACCATCAAGATAATTGACGCAAGAGGTATTTTGGTTGATACGTACTCCATCGATCAAGTCTATTACAACACAACACTCATGACGAAGTACGGATTAGATGCATTACTTCGTGGATCAATGTGGACACCAGCTTATCGTTATGGCCGTGGATATCCAACCGCCATGACAACTTCTCGCTTTAATCTCTGTGAAATTGATTTCATCCGAGCTCGCGAACGGGAACTTGGCTCCTATATCAACACACGCAAAATGTACGCGTCCAACCCAACAATGAGTTTTTATGATCCTTCGGTTGATTGGACGAGGCAACTTACAGAATGGAGCAATTTCACATCAGTGCCGGCTATCCAAAATGCTCTCGAAGAGCTGTACGGAAATGTTGAGAATGTTGAGCTCTTAGCTGGTGCTTATCTTGACAACGAGTCAGAAGCAGCTAGTTTTGGAGGCATTGCATATGCGGTATTATTGGAAGAAGCAAATACTGTGATCCGAGGGGATCGTTGGAGTATTTTGAATTTTGATACTGCTCCTAGAGACTTTGACTGGCAAAATCAATTGATTAGTACCTCGTATAGCCGAAACATTTATGATTTTGTGAAGCAGCACACGGGAATGCCTTGTTTGCCATTGGATGTAATGCGCGTTGGTGAAGGGCAATTAGTGTGTTGATATGTGGTTATGGTAACTATTTTTATCTCTGATCATCCATTATTTCCTCCACATTCAGAAAATATACTTTTCAAAAGTTATTATGATATTTTTATTTACTTTTTGATATAACTATGTTTTACTCCAACTGGAAAATAAGTAGCATCCCCTGCATTATATAAATGAATGATCGGGGCTTGTTTATCTTCAGGAACGTAATTCGCAAACTCCGAATTCAATCGTTTGAGCTCTTTGGTAACAGAGGCAGCTATCTTTTGACCAACCGCACCATCATTGTCACCAGCATCAACGCCAATCGCCAACTCAACTCTCAAAAGCAACCGCAAATCATCCGGATCCTCATTCAGTCCAAGCACAAACTTCCCCGTCACAAGGTGGCACACATCAGGCTGCTCCAGCCCAACCATAATATTCTCCACATACACATTCGCACCATACATCGACACTGTCCAAAACGCGCGTCCAAACACCCAAACAAAGGGAAGCTTTCGAATCCTCGTTTCCTTCAACTCAACCATTGGGTCATACCCATTCCCCTTCAAAAACACCATCAACTCATCAAACCCAATAATCCCACCATCATCCCCAATGCAGTACCGCACAAGCGGCATAGCCATATCCCCACGAGGGGGCGGCGGCATCGTCGTGACAACCAAACTCCCATCCGTAGGATGCCCCTCGAAATACCGGTTCAAAGGATCATACTGCATGAAACTCGGGATCCGTTCCTTCCCAAACAGGGTTTTCATCAGGTCTGGACGAGACGCGAGGAAATTGCGGATGGTGGCGGATAGGAGGGTTTCGTTGGCTAGGACGCCGCAGTCGGCTGTTCCGTAGATGGAGACCATGTTTTTGAGAGGGGTTTGGATTCCAGCGCGGGTTGCGACGAGGGTGCGCCATTCTTCCGAGAATACTTCGCCGGCGAAGATGCAGCGGAGGTTGAAGGTTGACCAGGGGACGTTGAGGGTGAGGCCTTGGTCGATGAGGGTTTTGACGAATGGTGGGTATCCGACAATGACGGTTTGGTGGAAGGATGGGGAGAGGGACGTGATGACGCGAAGGAGTTCGGGGATGTTGTTTCCTGGCGAGATTACGCTGATTTTGTAACCTTTTTGAGAGAGATATCTGTTTGAATGAGACTCAGTATCGACTTGAGTGCATGTTAAGTGCAGACAGACCTCACACAGAAGGTTGTAAACAAGCCACCCACCCAGCTTCCCATTGGAAGAGCCACAACAACCAACGTGCTCAATTCATGTGCATTGAAAGCGTCTCTGAAGATGTGTTCAAAGCGAACGGCAACAGCCAACTCCTCCGCCACGTTCCGTCCCCAAAACGTTGGCACTCCTCCCGATCCACTCGATACGTGGATGACTTCAAGGCCATCAAGTTCACCACGAACACACCGCGCCGAGAGAGACAGGTCAAAGTCCTTCTTTCCTTTGAAGGGGGCTGATTCAAAGTCGGTGACATTGGCATAGATTGAAGTCTCCCTCGCTCGCTCAATAAGAACTGGAAACCGATCTTTGACAGCACTTGGACGGATGGAGCCATCGTTTTCAGTCTCTGAAAGAAGGTGGTCGAGCGGACTTGTCAAGAAGGCCGAAATGGCTTGCGCATTGTGTTCCCCAACCGTCGCCATTTTAAAAAGATTTCACGTTATTCAAGCAGTAAACGTTTTTACTAATATACTGAATATACAGCAGCTGAACAAAACGAGACGTAGAGACGACATAGAAACACCACATTAAATGTACCAAAAAAAGCTAATCTGACATAAGACCTACTGACACGCATCCACAAGACGCGTTATATACACTCTCCACCTCCCTACAGACTCACGATCATCACACTTGATCCACCAAACAACATCTTCACGCCGCATAGAATTCCCACCCACGATTTTCCGTCTCTCAATTGATCCAGAAACACGCAGCACATACTCCCCCGTCACTTCCACTTGAGAGGCACGTGTAAGTTGTAGTACAGAAGAGGTAGCCTTTGCCGTCTTCAACACGCCTTCACACACATCTCCGACAACATCACCCGCCACTTCGTGACTCGTAAAGGGGCCCGAGACATTCAATCTGTGAGTACTTGGCAGAGAAGAGAGACCCGCAAGCGTACTTGAATCGAGAAGGTATCGTACAAGCATTCCTTTGGCACCCACAAGAACAGCTTGTGACCACAAGAGTCCTTGTTCCGTCTTTCCTTCGACGCTTGGAGAATTTGAAAAGAGAGTGCGTAGTTTATGTGTGAGGCCTGGTTGTCGTCGCTGTACATCTTGTAAAACGATACCGAGACGGATTCCCGAGTCTTCTGGGTCGGGTAGATGAGGGGGTGGTGATGGAGGATCGGAGATCATAGTCAAGCTCAAATCTTCGTCCTCGTTTTCATACGTGTTGTTGATTTCTGATGTAGTGTTTTGGCGACGTGGAATTTGTTGTTGTGGTGATGGGGAAGGGAATGTGTCTTCTGGTAGAGTGGCTGACAAAGGTGTGTCTGATGAGAACTCCTCAATGACCTGGATATTTGTGGAGGAGGAGATGTCCGAGCTTAAAGGGTGAGGGCGGCTATTTGCGCGGCGGCGTCCGTTTCTCGGGATTGGCGGGAGAGAGCTTCGTTTGAGGGTTGAGCCAGCGGACTTTGAACGAGCCATTGCGGCGGCTGGGCGGGCAAGCGAGAGAGACAGCGACGGTGGCGGCTTTGGTGATTCGTAGCGCAGAACAGGAACAAAGTCCGACTCGGATGTCGGTGTTTTGATTGTGAGGAGGATGCGCGTGGGTGAGGGGGTGCTGTCTCTGTCTCTGTCGCGGTCTCTGTTGTTGCCTGGAAGCGGCGTCCGTGGCGAACTCGACCGTCGCTGGGCCACGGACTTGGGCGACAGGTGCGGCAGAGACTGAATGTGATTGTGGAGTGGTGCGGACTTGGGCGATGATGGCGTTGATGGCGTTGTTGTTGGCGGAGGAAGCAGCGACGAAAGATGCGATCGGAAGGCGTGCGGGTTCTTCAACGACAGGTCAAACAGGTCGTCTTCGTCAGAGGAGTAGTCGCACTCGCTCCGCGGTGTCATTGCAATCTGTGCGCTCGGTGGCGGTGATGGATCTTCGGTCAGCATTAAGGGTGGTCAGTTCTTGAGCAAAGAAATTGAATGAAATTGGGGGTCCTAATCTCCCAAAAACGAGTGGGGGCTTCCCGGATTGCCAAAATCGATTTAGAATAAGAATGTGATATCCCTGCTCTAATCAATTTCTAATCTTACCTGATCTCAGGTGAATTTAATTCATGAGTTAAAATGAAAACAAAAAGTGAACAAGGGTAGCAACAGAAGTCCACTGCACCTAACATTACAAAATTCCACGCACAGTCTGTAAAATTCTATCGAAAACATCTTCAGAACCTCTAGCCTCAATATACAACGAATCTCCAGACATGAATCCAACTTGCGACTTTCTCCAATCAAACGCAGTCTTCTTGCCGACCACAACAAACAAAATAGGAATATCTGCATTGCGAATAAACTTGAGTTCGTCAAGGCAGTTGCGAGAATTGCAATATTCTTCAGAAACAAAGGCGACCGCCATTTTTGCTTGATTAATCCCCTCTGAAATGCTTTTGTAGAGGGAGCTCGCTGGTGGCATCCTTTCAACGTCCAACCACGTCGAATAACCCTTTTCAGTCAATTTACTTGAAATCTTCCTTGGGTCGCATGCCTGTTTCAAAAAGAAGGTCAGAAGATTCTTAGCAATCAAAATGAGTGAACTCACACCACAAGCATCTATATCCAGGCCTTCTCTGTGACATGCAGATTTTGAATTCTTCCATGCGTAACTGATGAAAACCGGCCAAGCTTCCTCAGGACTCTTTTCTTCACATGTATTGCATTTCTCGATTTGGTTTAAACACTTCTTATGCACGGCTGCTCCACAACATTTGAGAGTCTTTCCGTTGCTATAAATGATGGCTGCACAGTACACACAAAGAGGGGAATCAGTACTCGAACTGGCCCTACGTGTCTGAATTATCAGTTTCGCCCATTCTGCAACACCGTTTTGCGATTCCGAGAAGCGTGTGTAAGTGCTCTTGTCAGCTTTAACAAATGGCGCCCTATCAATTACTTCAGAAAAAGAACCTTCACCAAAATACACTGTTAAACTCACAAATGTCCAACAAGATTCCCATCAACGCTTTTGAAACCTGTAAATGCATACTCGCAATCATAGAAACCACATTCCTTGGGAACAACACGTTTGTCACATTCAGGGCATTGTACTCTATGAGCGTCCATTTCCAAGTCAAACACGCCAAGGCCTTGAGGAGCAATTACGAGATCACCAAATGCGTTACAAGATTTGTTTGTGCACACTCCTTCGAGGTTAAGACCTGTGCTTACAACTCTCCACCTTGGAGCCTCAAACTCAAACTCAATTTTGGAAGGTCCCCCATTTGAAACATCCACAAAGGCGGTAAAAGAATGGCCTATTCCGCCTCCACCGCTCAAAATTGGTGACAAAATATACCTCTCCCGACTTTCCAACCCCAACTCCTGCAACGTCATTCCAAATCTCTGAGGATTATTATCATCAATGTCAATCTGCTCTCCACTCTCTTCATGAATAATATTAAACCCTTCTCCGACCCTCAACCCAACAATTGCAGGAATCGTACCCACTTTTGTGCGAATCGAAACGTTATACGTTTTCCCAAGGAATTCCATGCAAGCTCCAGAAAAATCCTCCCATCCATACACTGGCTCATATCCCTTCCAATAAACAGCAACAAGCGACAGAGACCGCGCAACACCATCTCCATCCCCACGTGCAGCCACCTTCACAAAACTGTCAATCTGCTGCTCAAGTCCTAACCCTAACCCTAACGGTTTCACGCGCGAGTTTATTATATACTAACTTCCACACACAAGATAATAAAGTATACAATGTAAAGCTTAAGCTATCGGTCCTGATCCATTCTGTTATCCTCCGGAGGTAGGTCTCGTCGCCTATTAAGCCTTGCTGATCCACTCTCGGAGCAAGGCACCTCGACATATCGGTGCTTCCAGGTCTGCTGCCTGAAACGAGGGTCCGACACGTCCATTATACAGGTGTCCAGTTTGTACAATGTGATAATTGCTGCTGTGACTTGCAACAAGTGTGCTGGAGTGTTTGAAGCATGATACTTGGCAGTACATAAAACCTCCCAGTGGGAGGAAAGTTTCATACCTAGAACCACACTCACTCCTGAGAGTCCCTTGAAATGATGAAATTAATGAAAGCGGGAATATGTGCAGACTGACAGCTCGCTGACGAGTTCTCTCAGACTCGAAAGGTCATGGCGGATAAGTGAAAAGGTGCAGAGTGTATAATCGGAGATGGACGTGAAGCTGATGCAGAATATCTCACCCAGACTGACACCAAGTGCTAGCCCCAGTACCAGGCCAATTTTCGGAAGCCCCTCATTCCTATGGCGGGTACCAGTACTTCAAAGGCCTGCATATCACACACGGAAGCTTGTAGTAGAGAGATGCTGGAGCAGTAGAAGAGTGATAATTGACGGAGACACACGATACGACAAGCAAGCCCTCCCAAGCCCTGGCTCATTCCAGTACTTCATTGGCGCGATTTGGGGCAGGGTTCAAGCTCCGTTGCATTCTCCCCAGACGTATTCGTGGTCGTGATGCTGTAGTAGGTTTAAGCGGTAGAAGGAATGTGCGGTAGAAAGGGTGGTGCAAATGATGAGAATAATGATTTAAAAGTGATTTAAATCAGTAGATGGGCTGTAGCTGTGGTTGTAGAAGGTGGTGGTGCATTTGGTGATGGTGTTGTTGGTGCTGTTGAAGGCAGCCTGACTAACTCAGGCCAGGCATGTCCAAATGACTCCAAACTTTTTCCAGCGTTTTAAAACATTATTTCGACTTCAGAAACGCGGAGACGGGCGTGGAAAGTGATAGGGAAGGCAGTTCAGAAAATCAGCGCTAGCGGATGATCGAGACATCGCGCGAAGCTGTCCTTTCTACAGTAGGTAAATCTGATGCGTTCGAATGACTGGTGAAAGTTTCGTGTAAATCGCGCGAGGCGTCGCGAGTTAGCTGCGAGTGTAGTTTGAAAAAGCGAAAACCCAAAACACCACCCCTCTGAGGGGCAGTGGAGGGCTAAGGCGTAGATCAAAGTTGGAGAATGTGGATATGAAAGCGGTTTCAAGGGCGTAGAGCGCCCCTGGTTGTTGAGGTGTTGAAGTTGTTGAAGTTGGAACAGTGGACACTACTGCCAGATCCAGGCGCTCTGGCAGTAAGCCCACTGTAATAGAAGCAGTCGAAATCATAATCTGAAGCTGCCTGCAGCTGCAGTAGGCGGTAGGAGAAGTGTGAGTTCAACAAGGGCAGTGTTGGTGTACGCAAGATACACAGAACACAGAGCGAGGCGCCTAGAAGGCGGCAGGAGCATGATCTGAAGAGATTACGCTATGAGCAGTCTGCCTGAATGTCTTTGAAAGCGGCGGGAGGCACAGGTGACCAAGACCGTGGGGAGAGCCCTCCAACCAGACAACAGGCGTTTTCAGTGAAGAATCCCCCCTAACCCTAACCCTAAGATCTCCAACGAGTTGTCCGTCTGTCTCTTGTGCGAGGTATGTGTTGATTAGCCATGAAATCCGCTCAACGGACGCATCCAAGTGACTGAGCGTTGTTGTTTTGAGGATTTCGCCGCTTCGAAGCATTATTTGAACACGGACTTGGAGGTCATCTTCATATTCGTTTTGATAAGTTTAGATTTCTTGAATGAGGGTGGAGAGCGTTTGTATGTGCGGTAAAGGTTTTTACAAACCAGGGAAAATAACTGTTTTCAATACACTGCTGGGTGCGGGAGGTGGGGTTTCGGGAGGAGCTTGTCTTGGTTGACTTTGGGACATCCATTGAGAGAGCATATCAACCGTTACTATAACAATACAAGATGAAAGGCTTAGTTCAAATCAGTCTATGTATGAGTGGGAAGGAGTGAAGGGGAGTTTGGGTGAACCCATCCTATTTGATCAAAGTTTGGGTGGGTAACTATTCATGTGCCACACTGATGCTGTAAGACAGCTGCATCGCCCATCAGACCAAAGTTTTAGCAGACTGCTTACTACTTTCTTCTGATCACAAAGACAAAGAGGTGGGAGACAGGATCAGATGTTAACCTGATTTTAGTTTTTGCCAAGACTTTTCTAATGCTATTTTTCAGCGCTTTCAGGTTTTTTGAACTAATATATGCGAAATCAAATTAGAGTAACAATCTTTTTACTTTTTCTGAATCAATCAACTCGTATGCGCTGCCCGAACTCCACTCCCATGACTTCTCACATCCATTGTTTGGAATGGAACAACAGCTCCTTCCTCAACTACAACACCCAACTCCCAATTCGAAATCTCCACTCTCTTTTCCTTCTTTGTTTCCACAGTTTTTCCCCATGCACTCATTGTCATGTTGTGGCTCCCACAATAAAACCACTTAATATCATCGTTGGCAGTTGTTTGACAGAGGATGACTTTACAATGAGAGAGCGCACCACTCCTTAGAGACACAGAATCACGCAGTAAATGTTTGTATTCGCATTTAGCATGCAAACTTCCACTCCACGTAATCGTCCCCGCTCCGTTCATCCCAAGAGCAGAGGACTTCACAGTTTCGATAGTTGGAAAGACTATATTCATGGACGGCGACACTGTACTCGTCTTGGAAGGTAGAAACAAAGATCCACGACACGCAGATTCAAGCGACGTTAAAAAGGGCTGGGAAATAGAGCCCAGCGATGAAGTCTGGTACCAAAGAGAAACAGGTTCCGTGACAGCCTTGTTCCCATTGATTTCATGCACGATAGAGGAGAGACGGCCGAGTCCGTATTTGAATGCGTTGTCGTTGGAATGTTTTCCTGGTTTGGAGATGACGAGACGTGCTCTGCAGAATGAGAAGTCGAACGCGTCCAAGTCGTTGTAGACCCAAGATTGAGATTCCATATCCACGAGTAACTGCTTTAGATCAGATTTGAAGGCGTCGCCTAAGGACAGTTCATCTTCATCAGACGGGATGTTTGGAGTCTATGGTAGGAAAAGGGAAATTAGAGAATACGCACCATGAATGGAGACAGCAACAAAGTACCTCTAATGAACTCCCATCTAACCGCTTCCCACCCTCCTTCCTTGGAAAATCCTGATACCAAACGATATTCTCCAATTCCTCCCAATCATATTGAACCAAATTCGCACTGGAAACAACAACCCTCACGAATCCATCAAAGTACAAGACACACAGTTTAATATGCATCGTCGCATACGTTGTTGAATTCAGTTTCGGAAATACGATGCAAATGTTCTTTTGGATGCGAGGTGGAGTTGGAGATGGGCTGTGGAAAGCGAGGCAGACGGGGATGTTTGGAGGCAGTGTTGAAGCGATCCAGTTTAGGTCGAATTGGAAGGCTGAGAGGAAGGCTTTGCGGAGGGAGAGAGGTTGAGTTAGGTGGATGAGAGAGATCGAGGGCATTCGTTGAGTGTTTGACGATGATTGATTTGTTTTATGTTGGACACAGTTTGTGAGGCGGATCTGGTGTTGTTGTTTTGTGTGAGTTGATTGAGTTGATAGTGTTGTTGTTTTCGTGGTCGATGGAACACCCGCAGAAACACGTTGTTTCTTCTCATTGACATTTGTTGAGTCGTCTTCGCGGGGCCGTTTCGCCGAAAGCCGCGCGAGTCGCTCAGCTTCAAGTTGCGCTCGAGTTGGATTTGGATTTGACGCGGTCGCTGCCTCGGCCTTGGTCTTGGTCGTTGGTTTGGGAGTAAGACAGATTTCACATGAATCAAGAGACGCGGCATTGAGGAAGGTGCAGGCAACACAGGCCCACTCGGTCGTTGCCATTTGAATTTGATCAAGAGTTTATTGTACAAGTCACTTTCGGACATTGCCGTACTTGCTCATCATTGGCGCAACAGCACGTTCAATAAATGTATCATCGTCTCCCTTGCTGATAAAAGAGTCGTATTCGATCCGAGGAACTGAATATACAGGCGTTGTTTTGATTCTTGTGGGAACAGTTGCAAACGGCTTCCTTTCAGTCCGCACACTTTCTGTACGCAATGGTGTCTGATTTCGGTTGAAGTACGAGTTGTGAATGGTGGATGGCGCAAATGGGGAGGATTCTCTGCTTTGAGCGACTTCCCTGCGAATGTTTGGAGTTTGAAGAGCATACTCAGAATAACAGGATTCGTCCACTTCATTCCGTACATGTTGTGTAGGCGAAGGAGTGTAAACTTGACGAGTATGAGGAGGGCTCATGTAAGTTTCATATTCTTGAAGTCTCGCCTCCTGAAACTCATGATACCGCGGCACACTCGGAATCCGCGCACTATTTACAGAAGTATTCCCCCAATTCTCAGCTTTCGACTTCTCCTGTGCTCTTCTGTCTGCCGAATAAACACTCACGGCTTCACTCCCCAACGCGTCTCTCACCAAATGCATCAGCTCATCGACTTCTTCCACTTCTCCCACATTTAAAGTCGTTTGATCAAGTCGAAGCGCGCTCTCAACTTGTGCGAGCAAGTCGTCGATGCCTTCGTCTTCCGCCTCTTTGTCCTCATTTTCATCACATGTCTCGTTCATTAGGTCAGAAATATCGCGGCAGCTGATTGAATCTTCGCAGTACAGAGACTCGTTGGTTGTAAGGAACGTGGATTCCATCGGCGTCCGTTGGTGTTGTTGCCTTGAGTGTTGTAGGTGTCGATAATCAGAAGGAGAAGAGAATGCCTTGTTTCCTGTTGCTGGAGACTCTCTGTTACTCAGAGCATTTGGTGAAGAGTTTGGAGGAAAGAAGGGCGTGTATGAACCAAGTGGTGGGAGAGATTGATTCTGTTTGCTTGACGATGTTGGACGCGGTGTTGAGTAAGGCCGAGCATTATTGTATCGCGGCGATTGTTGGGTATTACTCGATGTTTCACTTGGGACATAGGTAGGTGTGCTCAATTGAATGTTCAGGAGTGGATGAGACATTCCTCTGATTTCGGACGAAATAAAATGACAACTTATCATAAATTATCTCATTTCCAACAAAAAGTACGCTGATTTGTATAGAACAGAAAGTACGATCATTTCCTTTGATCACATCACTTATTCCGAGTCTGAAGATACATCCGAAACATCTGAAAAATCAACAGCGCGCTCCACAATCCGAGCTTGCTCTAACCTCTGTGACCGTGTTGATTTACTTGCGGCAGGTACAATGACAGGAACGGAAGTAGGATTGAATACTATCCTTGGCTTTTGCTTTTCTACAACCTGTGGGATTTATGGTTGAGCATCAAACGCTGAGATGCCAAATTAACACATACCTTGATAAATCTTACATTTGCACCCAACCACCTCCCAACAGACCCTTTCGCAACTTCTTCCGCACCTAACAAGAGCCTCCGACAAACCCGTTTTGCCCATTCCCGCCCGAAGTCAACCTTCTCCTCGCTCACAACACCATTCAACAACCCATCCCGTCCCATCCGAAACCACTCCCCCAACACTTCATTCCCATTCCATCCTTCATCCACCTCCCCTTCCCCTCCAACCTCAAAACAATTCCCATCATCAACACCCCAAACCTCCTTCAACACCGCAAAAACGCGCTTAACCGAATCCCACGGCCGAACTTGATCTCCATCCACCAACGCCGCAACTACAAGCACCTGCAACGCAGAAACAACCAACACATGATTCCACGTCCCAACGGTATGACAAACAGCACTAACAAGACACAAAGCATGTTCCTTCGCAAGCCGCGCCTGATCACCCGTTGCAGTCCTCGCAACCGTCGTGTTCTGCGGAAGCGTACAAAGATACCTCGCCCGTGCTACGTGTGTCAACGTCAACGCCATATACAAATTCACTTGGTGCATAGAGGCAGGTAATCCCGCCAAATAAACCACGTTCCTCGAAAGCGCGTCACATGCAACTTCATGTGGACTGTATGTCCCGTTCGTGCGTAACGTTGAGAACAGGGTCTGTGGTGGTGATACCTTTGTGCGTGTGAATTCGAGGGCGAGGAATGCTGTCAAGTCCATTGTTGTTGCGATTTCGGAGGCGTTTTCGGATGGATGGAGGAGGAGGAGGGAAGTCAGGGTTTTGAGGGATGCAAGGGACTCGCGGGGTTGGTGTTGCGTGTATAATGTTGTTGCGAGGGTTTTGAGGGTTTTTTGAATATCGTGGAGGTATGTTGGGGGTGTAGATGGCTTTTTGTGGGTTGTGGAGAAATGGGTGCATAGGTTTTGGCAGGATGATGTGTATTGGACTGCGATTTGAAGGCTGTCGTGGAGGGTCTTCGCACGGATGGTTTGTTCGCGAAGAGTGTGGTGCATTAATGAGGCAATGTTGTAGAGTGGAGTTTTTGGTTGAAGCTTAAGAATTGTCTCATGCAGAATGGGATGGGAGATTGTGTACGTGTTTTCGTGGCCTTCTGGGACATGATGAAGACGAAGAAGAGACTTTGAGTGTAGCAGTGTGAGAGCGTGTATAATAGTTTGGTTTGACGAATGAAGGTCCAGAAGTTGCTTAAGAGAGGAGCAAGAAACCGGCGATGTTGATGATGTAAACGCGATAATTTCGAGAAGGGTAACAGCTGCGAGTCCCAGATTGCCATAACGCCGTAATATCGACTCAATTAAAAGGTAGGTCAGATACAACAATGGTTCCTCATCTTCATCTCCCTCTTCAGTTGAATCCTCTTTCTTCACCTGATGGTTATCGGTTCCTTGACATTGATTTGGTGATCCCTCCAACTTCGCCTTGACCACCAACATCCTTTCAACCAACACTTCACAACTGCAGTCTTCCGAGACCAAATAAGATTTAACTAATGCAGCATACAACGCGTCTCCCTCAACTTCTTCCACAATATGATTCACGGCCGAGAAATCAACATCATTCTTCACCCCCTTCCCACCTCTACTTCTCAAAAAGAACTCATGCAGATCCGCTTCGACAATTCCACCCATAGGTATAAGCAAAGAATGCGCTCCGCTCTTACGCATGAACCCTTCCACTCCTTCTTTACCCCTCATTGTCACAATAACATGTCCCGTCAACCGATTTACACCTCGAAACAACGATTCAAGAACTTGAACGTTCTCAACTCCATCGACAACTAGCAGGTACCGCGTATTGGTAGCAGCCTTCATCCATCCCCAGAACTTTTCACAAAGAGCTTCTTCTCCATCATTGTCAATATCACCTCGAACACCAACGCGTCGAAGAATACCACGTAGACTTGTTGTGATGGTAACCAGATTCAGGCATGAGAGCCAAAGAACGTGTTGATACCGCTTTGCAATGACGTCAGGATCATGGTTGATGTATTGTTGGAGGGTTGTGGTTTTCCCTGGGGTTTCGGAGTATAAGAATGCGAGGACTGGTTTCGGTGTCGCCAAGTTCTTGATGAGAATGCGCAGTTCGCGGGAGTGGAGGAAGCGGGAAGTTGGCGGAGAGAATTGGGTTGTTGAGAGTGTGATGGGTGGTTGTATGAAGTGATGCTGAAGTGATTGGAAAGGGGTATGGGGTTGAGTTGGCGGAGGAGAGGGTGGTACATCATCGTCACCCAATTCGGAAGCAGTTAGTTGGACGGAATCGCAGTCATCGAGACCTTCGAAGCTTATAAATCTGGTTTCGGACTGCTGATTAAGTTGCTGGTGGCTAATAGTTGGTTGGGTATATGGTTGAATATCAGCTGATATGGATTTATAGTTTTCGGTGGCCACTGAGTTAAACTCTGTTTTCGATGGGTTCGGTGGCGGATCTACAGTAGGTGATTTTGCTAAAGCCAATTTGTCAAATCATTTGCTCAACGATAAACTTGAATCCCTTACATCGACACGACGACAAAACTTCGTCTTCGGAAGGGCAAGTTGGGCTCAAACTTGGGGTGCGGTTCAGCAATGTTGTTTCAGGTTTGTCAGATCGATTGACGCCTTCAAGTTCCTTTCGAGGTGATTCACCGGGCGTCAACGTTACAATTTGAGAGGATACAGAGTTTGGTATGGGTTGAGTAGTAATAATATGGGTTGAGTTCTTGTGGCTCGTAATCTTTGATTGCGACTTGGACACAAGAGCAGCTAATGATATGTGATCAGTCTGGTTGTAATAAAATATTACTTAATTCGCCCGAAACTTACTGGTTTTAGTCCCTTCATTTGTATGACGTGCGTTATCAATCGGTTCAATCGCCACCTTTGAACTCATAGTGCAGATCTCTTCTCCTCCTCCATTCAATAAAAATCCAATATCAACAAGAGTAGTAGATGATTCAAAGGTGCCGGCCCGCTCTAATCCGAATTCTTTGACACTAGTATCATCTGTTCGAACATACTCCAATGCCGAAGAGTCGGGAGCAATTCTTGGTCTATTGGACGGTCTGGGGTCACAGGCTGTTGAATCATGTTCATATTTCCGCTTTTGTAGTCCCAATGCAGTGTAACCTCCAGGTTCAGACATGAAACAACTATCAACATCAAGAGTATTATACAAGCCAGATGCAGATGAAAATGAGGTCTTAGAAGGATAAGATGGATTGGAATAAGTGGTTCCATTTAAGAACGTGTCCGATGCCTGTAATTGCTGAGTCTGGGACTGGAAGGCATCTACCGGCTGCGGAGCTTCAGATGGCGAGAAGCTTTCAATTTGATTTGCCTCTGTACTATCCATAGTATCAAGTACAAGGGAAAGGTACTTTGACTTTTGGAATGGGGCTGTTGTGAGAGAGTTGGTTAGTGTTTACAAGTTCAGACGCCAGAAAGAACACGTCCAACAATGAAAGTGGCTTACCAGAGTAGTTGCTGGTCATAATAGCACCTAGAACACTCAGAAACTTGTGCTGGTACTGTGGTAATTGTGATGAGGAAAGGATAAGACGCCAGCCCGAGTATAAATCAGCAGAATAGAAACTACTCACAGATCTTGTTGATGCAAGTGCTTCAGGTGGTTATATGATTCTACAGAATTTAGGTACCAGAAGTCAGTGATCCCAACGTGGCTGGCGTGATGACTTCTTGTTTGATGGCAAGATTTTGAAAGTGAACGAAACAAAAGAGAAGGGCCACCACATAACTGGGTACAAACAAATACAAGCTCTGATTCTATTCTAAGATATTTTATTGGCTATGAAGATCACTTATTTGGATCTTGAATGATGTTGACGGAGTGGGTGTCTTAAAAACTTGAGTTGAATATGACACCTCTGGAGGAATGGTATTATGAGCTACCAATCATAACCAGGTCTTATATCACACTAGTGATTGCAGAGACTTTGGCCTGCGTAAGACCTTATACCTCTGGTACAATGGTTCCTGACCTGTGATTGTCATTACAGCAACTCGACCTTGTGCAGCCGTTTCAACTGCACTTTTCCTATGACCTTGTATTCAAAGGTCACCAATACTGGCGATTAGTTACAAGCTTTTTGTATTTCGGCGGCCTCTCTATTGACTTCATCTTCCACATGTTCTTCCTGTGAGTGGCCCAACTCCCATCCTTAACTCCAACTAAGAAGCTTCAGTGTCCGCTATTCTCGTACACTGGAAGAAGGCTACTTTAGAGGCCGAACAGTCGACTTTGCATGGATGCTTATGCTCTCTATGGCTGCTATTGTGGTGAGTTTGTGTGAGCCAATCACAAACCAACACATCTGATTCCTTGATGCACAGACCCTCACGCCTATTGCCTCGCCAAAACCTGGATCAATTCCGTTCTTAAGTTCACCTCTTACATTCACTTAATTTACCTATGGTCTCGAAAGAACCCACAAATGCGAATGCACTTCTTTGGACTGTTTGTTATATCCGCGGCGTATCTTCCTTGGGTCTTTTTGGGATTCTCTCTTATTATTCACGGAGTTTGGCCCACTGGAGATTTGATGGATTGCTTGCGGGACACACCTATTATTTCCTTGATGAAATCTGGCCAAGGGGTGGTGGTGCTATAGTGGGAGGAGTTCGAATGGAACGACCTCGTATAGTTCGCGCACCCAACTTTATAAAGCAGTTGTTTCGTGTTGACTTTGTGGTGGACGAGGTGTTGGGAATGGCGTTGAAATCGTTCTTCCTACACTGGAAGCTGAGCCAGTTCAAGGAGAGGCAGTTATTCCTGGAGCAACTGGAGAATATGAAATGTGGAATCCGAACGGAAACAATGATGGTGGAGAAAATGAGTTGCGACAACGCCCAACAACATGTACAGAATGAAGAAGAGGAAGAGAATCACTGAAAGTAATAAATAACAAATGTAACTTTGAATATACTGACTCTCGGAGAGTCGCGTTCATCCACAGCCAATCAAATCGCCAGAAACGGAACAACTCAAAAAGGCGGGTAAAGACGGCGGCAGGCTTGCCAAAGTATCCATTATTCCTTCACAAATGCTTGAGATACCGTATCGCACTTAATCCACAGTGTCCTCTTATCTAGAGGAGGCGCTCGTATCAACACCATTTTTTCGCTTCTGCGTTTTTTCTCAACCAGAAACGTGAGTTCTTTTCCTCATCCTGGCGCGTTGTACGACACCGTACACTGAGGGATCTTTGATGGTTATTGGCTTAGAACAGCGAGATTGCGCGTAGTTCCCTATGAGGAGTCTTGTTCTGTTCAGAGGATGCTAACGAACCCACCTTTTCTTTTTGCCACTTTCGCAACCACAGACGCAATGCTTCCAATCTCGAAAGTCGCTTCTGGCGCCAAGGTATGTACCCTTTTGAATTAGTTCTTTGCGGGTGGTGGTTGTCTGATCGTGAGAGAGGGTTAACTAAAGCTGTTATCTTCCCTGCCAGAACTTGTTGGTTCGCCCAACTGCGGCCCGCTCTCTTGCCACCTTCGCCAACCAGAAAGTCAAGATGTCCAACCTCGAGTCGGACAAGTTCATCAACTACCAGCGTATTGAGGACAACTTGAAGATTGTTCGCGACCGGTAACTACACAGCCCTCCCTTGCTTCCCGCTTCCGTCTAGCTATCTTCTCAGTCTTCAGATCATATATCCTGGTTGGCATTGTCAATGAGTTGGAAGACATGTGTCGCTAAGAACTCCCACGTGACAATGGAAACTCCCATCCATCCGAATTTTGGACGAATGTCATTACTAACCTCGGAAATTAAGTCTTCAACACCCATTGACCTTGGCTGAGAAGATTGTCTACGGTCACTTGGACGATGCCAAGAACCAGGATATTGCCCGTGGTTCTTCCTACCTTAAGCTCCGCCCAGACCGTGTTGCCTGTCAGGACGCCACCGCCCAGATGGCTCTCCTCCAGTTCATGTCTGCTGGTCTCCCATCCGTTGCCGTCCCAACCACTGTCCACTGTGACCACTTGATTGAGGCCCAAAAGGGTGGAGTCCCAGATTTGGCCCGTGCCAACGATATCAACAAGGAGGTTTACTCTTTCTTGTCTTCCTGCTCCCAGAAGTACAACATTGGTTTCTGGAAGCCAGGATCCGGTATTATCCACCAGATCATTCTTGAGAACTACGCCTTCCCAGGTGGTATGATGATCGGAACTGACTCCCACACTCCAAACGCTGGAGGTCTTGGTATGGTTGCCGTCGGTGTTGGAGGTGCTGATGCTGTCGACGTTATGGCCAACATTCCATGGGAGTTGAAGTGCCCTAAGGTTATCGGTGTCAAGTTGACTGGAAAGTTGAACGGCTGGACCTCTGCGAAGGGTATGTTAGATTTTATTTGAATAGCCATAACTAAACAGATTCTTTCCGCTATAGACGTTATCCTCAAGGTCGCTGGTATCCTCACTGTCAAGGGAGGAACTGGTGCCATCGTTGAATACTTCGGTCCAGGTGTTGACTCCATCTCTTGTACTGGTATGGCCACCATCTGTAACATGGGTGCCGAAATTGGTGCTACTACTTCCGTCTTCCCATTCAACTCTCGTATGGCTGACTACTTGCGTGCTACCAACCGTTCTGCTATTGCTGACTACGCCACCTCCTTCAAGCACAACTTGACCCCAGATGCTGGAGCCAAGTACGACCAAGTCATTGAGATTGACTTGAACACTTTGGAGCCACACGTTAACGGACCATTCACCCCAGACTTGGCCACCCCATTGTCCAAGTTCAAGGACGCTGTTATCAAGAACGGCTGGCCAAAGGAGATGAAGGTCGGTTTGATTGGATCTTGTACCAACTCCTCCTACGAGGACATGTCTCGTTCTGCTTCCCTTGCTCAGCAGGCTCTTGACGCTGGAATCACCGCCAAGGCTGGTTTCACCATCACCCCAGGATCTGAGCAGATCCGTGCCACCATCGAGCGTGATGGACAGGCCGCTGTCTTCGACAAGATTGGAGGAGTCGTTCTTGCCAACGCTTGTGGTCCATGTATCGGACAGTGGGACCGTCAAGACGTCAAGAAGGGAGAGAAGAACTCTATCTTGATCTCTTACAACCGTAACTTCACTGGACGTAACGACGCCAACCCAGCTACCCACGCTTTCGTCACCTCCCCAGAACTCG
Source organism: Rhizoclosmatium globosum (assembly GCA_002104985.1). Classification (NCBI taxonomy): domain Eukaryota; kingdom Fungi; phylum Chytridiomycota; class Chytridiomycetes; order Chytridiales; family Chytriomycetaceae; genus Rhizoclosmatium; species Rhizoclosmatium globosum. The sequence continues at coordinate 110,835 of MCGO01000098.1, read as the reverse complement.
TTACTGCCATGGTCTTTGCTGGTGACCTCACCTTCAACCCAATGACCGACTCTCTCCAGGGTCCAAAGGGTCCATTCAAGTTCCAGCCACCAAACGGTGCTGAGCTCCCACCACGTGGATTCGACCCAGGAGTTGACACTTACCAGGCCCCACCAGCCGACCGTTCTCAGGTCAAGGTCGCTGTTTCCCCAACCTCCGACCGTCTCCAGCTCCTCGAGCCATTCACTGCTTACAACCCAAAGAACTACGAGAACATTGACGTCCTCATCAAGGTCAAGGGTAAGTGTACCACTGACCACATTTCTATGGCCGGACCATGGCTCAAGTACCGTGGACACTTGGACAACATCTCCAACAACATGTTGATTGGTGCCATCAACATCGCCAACGACAAGGCCAACACCATCTACAACAAGCTCACCCAGAAGTGGGAGGCTGTTCCAAAGACTGCCCGTGACTACAAGGCCGCTGCTAAGCCATGGGTTGTTATCGGAGACGAGAACTACGGTGAAGGATCATCCCGTGAGCACGCCGCTCTCGAGGTTAGACACTTGGGAGGAGTTGCTGTCATTGTCAAGTCATTCGCTCGTATCCATGAGACCAACTTGAAGAAGCAGGGTATGCTCCCATTGACCTTCGCTGATCCAAAGGACTACGAGAAGATCGCCCCTGAAGACATTGTCTCCATTGTTGGACTTGACAAGTTCCAGCCAGGAGTTCCATTGACTCTCCGTGTTGCTAAGGCTGATGGTTCCAAGGTTGACATTAAGTTGAACCACACCTTCAACGAGGGACAGATTGGATGGTTCAAGGCTGGTTCTGCTCTTAACTTGATGGCTGCTGCTGCCAAATAAACGGACCACGGTTTCCAATTTACTCATTAGTCGCACTTGCTTTTTCTGTTATCTCTTATCGAATAAATAGGAAAAGATTCATAATGTAAGGATAATTTCGCCTGAGGTTCAACTCAATGTCAAGAAGGATTGTCAAAATACCTACAGATCAAAATGAGCGCCATCCTCGTCTTTGTGCTGAATCTAGTACCTTTAGGAGTTTCAGCTCCAATCACTTTTCAGACTGTCTCCCCTTTACCTCTCGGTCTCTCAGGTACTCAATGCGTTCGAGAACTCGACTGCTACGCAAAATTCACCTGTTGGCACTACAAAGTCACGGATTCGCAACGCATAATAAGCGGTATATGTCGACCGATCGCAATGTATTCGGAATATTGTGGCGGAGACTCCCACGTTGATCCAGCAGCAAACGATCTTCCCAACATCGCAGTCTCCACAAAAGTTGACACAAGTCCAGTGTGTCATTTAGGATTAAAATGCACAGCTGTAAAAGGAACTCATTATGACAACACACCATATGTGGGAAACTGCCTCTAAAATATTTCAATAAATGGCCGTTTATTTTATAACCCCGATCGTCGCTTGTACTTGCTCAATAGATCAGAATCCTGGAGACAAGTAGAGTGAGCACGTGTTTTTTCTTCCCTCGTGTTCACTGAAGCCAAGCAGCAGGCACTTACCAGAAAGTTCTGCTCCGCTTCCCAAGTATTCATGTCCGATCCGTGTCCTTCCCATTTGACTTGATAGTACAATCGTCCATTCAGAAGTTTGTGTGAGACTATACGTTCGATCGCGAAGTCTTCTGTGTCCTTATCGGCCTGAGATGAGCTGTTTTGTGCATCGATGAACGGTCTGACTATACCAACCTCCTTCTCTCCATTGAATTGAATGAGATTGATGTATGTAGTACGGAGATCGCAAGTGGAAGGCATTCAGGCGTCAAGTGGTAGAAATGGTCGACTGAGAAACGAAGAGTGCTTTTATTTTTTGAAGTGAATACTCAAATCTATTGTCCTATCATAAATGGAAGCAGAAATTTATGAGGTGAGAATTGCCCTCATAAAGTGTAGTATCTTGATGATTATTCGACGCTCTTGCTTATTCAACATCGAGAGGAATATTATTCATCAATGGTCCTTGCATCCATCGGCGAACAGATTTTTACTGCTTTTTCATCATTGTTTCAAATACCATTGTTCCCTATATATAATCCCAACCTTGGGTGTTGACCTCACAACAGCTCACAAAACAATGGAACAGAAACCCCTTATCTCGAAAGTTGAAGCACAAGCCTTCAGTCCCACGTCACCAACCAAAAAGTCTAGTTGGTTTGAAAGAGCATGGGATTTCGTTAGCAGCTCAATCGTTGGACTCGTTTTTGGTTTCGCCTTGGAAAAAGCAAAGGTCTATCTACCGTCCGTGATTGTACGTCAAATGCAATGGACTGAACTCACAATGCTTGTCGTGTTTTTGACAGCTACACTTGCTGGAATGTGAGCCTTCCTCCAATCAAATTGAATCAAACTTAACTCAGTCTATAATACAGGCTTACTATCGCTACCCTTGAATCCCTGAAGCAATTTAAACGTTGTCCCAAGCCACCCCTTGGCCTATTCGAAGGCGCCACCCTTCTCGGAAAATACGGAAATAACATCATTGGCGGCGCGCTTGTTGGTGTTGGAATGTCTCTCGCTGGTGCATGTCCAGGAACAGTCCTTGTCCAACTCGGAGCAGGTATACCTACGGCGCCATACGTTTTCGTTGGTGCTCTTGGAGGAGCCGTTTCGTTTGGATACATCCACAAGGCCACGAAAGCAGCTGTCAAATCATTTGGTGCAAAGAAACCTGTGGAAGTTGTTGACGGGAAACACGCATCGTACCTTACTATCGCCATCATCGCTGGATTGGTTGGATTCCCGGTTATGTGGTTTCTGAACAGTAACATTCCATGGAGGTCTGACATGTGGCAAGACGCTATCAAGGATTTTAATATCAGCAAGATGACGAAAATCGCGAATCCGTTCCTTGCTGTCGGAAACTTGGACTTTTCTGTCACACTTCTAGCTTGGTCTCCATTCACTGCAGGTCTTGGCATTGGACTGGCGCAATTTTTGGCTGTTCTATTAACCGATAGCGTCATTGGCGCGAGCTCTGTATATCCATACGTTGGCTCAGTGATTGTATCTACTTTTGACAAAAAATGGGAAACAAATGTGCCGTTTTACAAAGACTATGCCAGCCTTTGGACAAGCTCCGTTTTTGCTGTTGGAATGACTGTTGGTTCATTTCTTTCAGTGACTGGATCTGGACTTTGCTATGGATCAGGAATCGCATCCACCACCGGAACTTCCGTGATTTCAGCTGCTCTTGCAACTCGATTGGTATTAGGAGGAGTTTCATTGGTATATGGCTCACGTATTGCCGGTGGTTGTACAAGCGGCCACGGAATCTCAGGAATGTCTCAGTTGAGTATCGCAAGTGTCATCACTGTCGCAGCCATGTTTGGTGGTGGAACATCTGTTGCTCTCTTGGTCGGGGAGCTGTGAATACATCAGCTCCTTCCTTGGCCTCCTATTTCAGCACTTTAATGATTAATAAATGCTACTACCAATAAAAAAGGTTCTTTCAAAACGAAAGCTTTTATTAAAACATCAAACAGGCCAAACATATCAAGAGTGATGATAAAAGGTGTGTCCTTCCTGAAGAAACCACCACATTCAAAGTTTTTGTTGAAGTTGCAGTTTTTCCTGGCAATTTTGTTGATTTCATGCTCAATGAAGTTGTCAAAGAAGGTTTGACAGTTGAAGTTGTAGTAGCAGTCGGAAACGCGTCAATTGTGTGTGAGGTTATTAATTGACCACTTAGAATTTTGCCAACTCCATTAACAACAAGGAATCCAATATCTGGGTCTTGGCTTCGCTTTTGAAGGGCACGAACAGCAAAAGACACAGACGCAAGAACATTGTGCTTGGAGTTTATGGACACAACCAGTTGAGTTCCTTCAGGATTGAGCTGCATCGAGAACCAGTTGCTCTTCACAACACTGATATCGAGAACATAGCTAAATCCTATACCACGATTCGGAATAGAAGCAAATCGAATCGGTGAGGTACAAGTGACGTCATTGTAAATTTCGACGCGAGGCAGTGAGTCGGCAAACTGGGAGCATTAAGGTTAATAAAGCAAACGTATAAATATCCCAATCACTCGCCTTGTATTGTCTAGAGGTAATCAGAAACACAATTGCATTGAGACCATCAACAAAAGGTGTTCCCTGGAACGTCACAGCTGCATCGCCAGGCTTGATAGATTCCAAAATTTCGAAAAGCGAGTTATCAATTTCAGTCACGTTATAGACTCCAAGAGCATTGGGTAGAAGTTGAACCAATGTTGCAATAACCGCAGTCACATCGCCGCCATAATTCGCGAGTGGTGAAAACCCGGGAACCTCACCAGCGGCAATATTTGCGAGATTCTTTGGTGGACTTTGAATGTTACAAGGATTTGCAGTTGGAATTGTATTCGCTGTTGTTGTTGCAACCGCCGCTTTTGCAGATGAGGCTGTTTCCATCACTGTAGTTATAGGAGGTAATTTCATCGTTGTACCGTCTCGACTAGAGAACTTAGTGATGGTAATCTCTGAGTTAATTGAGCCAATAGAAATAACGTTCGATGTCAAAGTTGGGACGTTGGAGCCTGCTTCAGTTGAAGTTGAGCTATGTGATAGTGATCTAGTCGATGATGAATAAAACGTGGATACGATTTGCAAGGTGGAGGTTGTCTTCGAAGCTCTAAAACTTTCTGATGAAATAGCCGTCGGTATTGATTCAAGCACTGAATAGCTTGATGTCATGCTCGTGGCTGTCGAAACGAACGTTTTCTCTGACGAGCTTGTGGGAATATTTTCGCCTGAAGAGACTGTTAAAGTGGCTGCTGTTGAAATGGCGGAGGTGATTTCAATTGAAGAACTTGATAGAACCACATTTGTTGAACTAATGATTGTGCTTTCGATTGAAGTTATTGTCGCAGAAGGCAAATCGGCAGAAGTGATATCAATTGATGAAGTCGAACTTTGGATTGATGAGCTCGAGGTGATATCGATTGATGAAGTGGAATCTTGGATTATTGAGCTTGCGGTGGAAGTTTCAGTTGAGAATGTTGAATCCACAGTGGATAAAGTTGAAAATGAATAAGTAGTGCTGAACACAGTGGTTGTCGATGGAAGAACTGTTGAAGTGGCTGTATATGTTGTTATGGTGTTATCGACTTTAGGAGCCAAAATAGTGACGAATGACGCAGGGCACTTCTTGGTTGCAATTCCAAGAGAAGCAAGTAACACACATCCTGAGTCTGTGCTAAGCCCAAACAAACCAGCAACACATTTCAGATTCGATCCACAATCAAGTCTACATTCTTCCGCAGTACTCGCCAACGTTGTAGTGAGAAGGATAGAGTTATCTCCTGTCATTAAACCAGAAATTGAGCCTCCGCTTGGAATATAAATGGTGCGCGAAGCTTGAGGCGTGTTGGAAGTTGCACTCGTGTCGTTGGCAGCAAATCCAGTTTTTTTCAACCAACAAGTCTGAGTTGAAGAATCGTACACAAATGTGACACACAAAGGATTTGACTTGCAATCCAAGGTACAATCTGAGAGACTTTTTGGCGTAATTGGGCCAGAAATGTCAAAACCGTTGATATCCGCGCTCACGAATGGAATCCATTGAAATGTGCGATATTTTGGCGGCGGAACCAAAGAACTCTTGTTTTCAATAATGATTCTCACGACGTTTGATTCGTCTAAGCTGCTGGGATCGGCATATCCAAGGTTATCAAACAGCTGGCAACCCTTGTTGAAATAAGCAGAAGCAATACAGTTAGGTTGAGTTTGACATGCCGATCTACACGCCGTTTCTGTTTGAACTTGTACATCGCCGATAGGGATGCTTCCAGGCTTAAATCCATTCGACCACCAGATGGAATGTATAGAGTCTTCGATCCCCAGACCGCCTCACGATGCAAGAGTTTGACTGCATCTTTCAGCCAACAGAGTTTACTCTTTAAGCTATAGAGGGCATATGCACAGTTTGTCGAAGTCAGACAGGTCGCGATACATGCGCTGGAACTTGGAACGGAATCGCCATCTGGATCACCGAGATCGTGTCCTCGTATATCAACACCACTAATTGGAATCCATTGAATTAAATCATCGGAGATCTTTGTGCAAGATGGCTAAAAGGTGGGTGATTACTAAGAATCCAAGAAAGTTATCTTTAATTCTTACAGGATATCCAGTATATCTTGACACACAAAGGTTGCAGTCTGATTTTTGTGTCGCGCCTTGCGCTGTTGTAGTTGTGAATGGATCGCATTGCATCTTGACACCATTTGTGCAAAAGAAGCCAACTTCACATGGAAGCCCAAACCCGGTCGAGCAATCTAATCCATCATCACAAGGAATACAGATTCGATTATCCTTAGAATTCTGTCAATGTGGACTCAAGGGAAAAGGACAATAATACAAACTTACTTTTGAATAACTTCCAGGATTGCACTTTACAGACGGCATAATAATTGAGTTTGAACCAAGTTTAGCTTCAAAGGGAAGCTTTGGAAGACGGCAAAAGTATTGCGACTTCAAGGCACCCAAACATCCCTCAGTTGATTCACAGTATGTTCTGCATTCTGCATCATCTGACGCTTGTCGATCCGATAAAGAAATTGTTGATAAAGCCGATGAGAAACCAGGAACCACTCCTCCACTCGGAATATACATCGTTACTGTGTTGGTGATTTTGGCGTCCGAGGCTCCATAGCTGCTATCTTTTAGCCAGCATGTCTTCTTTGACGAATCATAGACTGCTAGAGTGCACCCTTGGGTATTGGAGCAGCTAGTAGTACAATCAGTCGAGCTTGCAACGTTTGTCGAGACAAGAAGATCATGACCATTTATGTCGGCTTTCTTCACTGAATACCATTGAACATCAATGCTTGATTTTATCGTGCAACTAGTGGCCTTAATGTCAACATTAGTGACGAAATTGAACTACTTCAAAACGATTCTTACAGGATCACCCTCATACCCCGCTGCGCATTTATTGCAATCGTCCTTTGATCGTCCTCCAACGTCACTTGTCGTTGTTGTGGCTTTGCAAGCAAATTGCGCGCCAAACTCGCAAAAGTATCCCACTGGACAAGGTACTGCGTGATAATTCAAGCTGTCACACAGAAGACCATGATCACACGTTATACAGACTCCATCCTTTAAAGCAACTTCGAATCAATCTATGAGATATACTCAGGATAAGTGGCACTAAAGAACTTACCGAAAAATATTGTTGAGGAGGACATCCAAAACCAAGTGTCGTCACGACAATATTGCTATTACATCGTTCCGTGATCGCAACCCCCAAATCCAATCCTGTTCCAATAGCGCAACTGTTATCATTCACATTGAAAACACTGACTACACAGTCAGGAGAACTGAGACAAGGCTGCATACACTCTTCCGCAGATTGCGTCTCCGTAACTTCAAACAACTGCAGACCAAGCCCGATGTTAAGCGTCACACCGGCAGGTATGTACATTTCAACGTCAGGGTTGATTACTCCATCCGAAGGACCAATCGAAGAACCTTTCACGGAACAGATCTGCTTGACTGTGTCGTACACAACAGCACTACATCCCTGATTACACTGGCTTTGACATTCCGCTGCACTTCCAACCGAAACCGGGTCCTGGAGGTTATGCCCAACCACATCGGCTTGTCTATAAAGCGTCCACCGGTTCACAGACGGAGTCAACCTTGTAGATGGTACAACAATAACGCTATTCGCATTAAAACTTGTAGTCGATCCGACGTCTTGGTAAAAGTAGCACGCATCACTTCGTTGAACGGCCACAATACAGTTTGTCTTGTCAGCACAGGCTTTACGACACACGTTGTAATCACTAATACCATCATCATAACCAATCCTATTTCCATTGATGTCCAATTGCTTGACAGTCGCACCAGACGGGATGTAAAGTGTTGTGGCTCCATCCAATGTGGTGTCAGTTTCCGAGTAATCAAAAAGGTAACAGTTTACGTTTATGGGAGGGTACCAAGCTGCATAATGACAATCGGTGCGTTGGTCGCAAAGAGCTAGACAGGCCTCGGCGGTATCTTCATGGGTGGTTGAGATCCAATGTCCACTGATTGTGCCCCCAACCAGAGGATACCATTGCTTCGAAGTAGGTGAGTCGGATACAGCGCTGGAGCATAGGAGAAGTTGTGTTGCCAGAAGTCTTGCGACAAAACGGAGTCTCAGCATTTCGGGATTTTTTTGTACCATCTCGCCGCTAACTTGCCAGCCGGTATCACCATCGGCAACAACTTCGGAAAATACACATCTGTCGAACCTGTTAAAATTTTTGCATCAGAATTCAGTACTTTCGTATAGCTCGTTCAAAGAAAAAAATATATATCAAACTGGGTTTCAGACAGCATGGACGATTTTATTTCAGTGTAATGCAGTGCGCTGCCTTTCATCAAAAAAAATAGAAAGTAATATTTGGAGTTAAATTTGTATGGCTGAGGGTTATCCTTAACGGACAACGGAACGCTTGTCAATATATTCAGGGTTTGCTGAAGACTGTCGTTAAAGACGGACAGCTCTTGTCACGGTAGTCAAAAAGAGACCTTTCAATTCATCAGACATAAAGTAGAATGGACCAGTACGAGAAAGCCAGGAGAGACAGAAAACCAGATACGACCAAAGATCCCGCAACGGAACTTGAGGAAGATAAGCAAATGAAACTGAGATTAACCCTCAAAAGCGGTGGTTTACAGACAACAGTTGAGATTCAAAGTTGGATTGAATATGGCTGTGAGTTGCCTTTTTGACCGTTGAACGAAAGATTCTTCAGTATCATATTGCTGAGTGACTAGTCTTGAAAGAGCGGATTTACTTTTTGGAACAGACAGTGAAGAGGAACGAGTGGAATCCATGGCGATATTTATATGTTTTTGGGTGCGGCGTTGTTTGCGGACTTGTTGTTTTTGGTGACTTTGCCTCAAAACAAACCGAAAAAACAACTGAATAAACAGAATGAATGTATTTTTTTACACACTTGGCCTGGAAAGTTCAAGGGAATACTGAAAAGAAAGAGAAAAAAACACAAAAAGTCAACCATGAAATAAGAATATAAAAACTAACAGCTACGTATCCCTCCCATATCATACTACAAACAGACATCTACCCAAAGCTGAATCCATAGACATCCATCACCCATCTATACTCTTTAGAAAATCAAGAAAAAGAAACAAAACAACAAAAACGAGAGAATAACAATGGCATACACATGAAGCAAACAAAAGAGGCTGTAGAAGGAATAGAAAGATTTCTACTCTTCATCAGCATCTAATCTCTCCCTCGTTAAACTCCTCCGCATCTCTAGAACCCTGGCTTTTATCCGACCCAACCATTCCATCATTGAATCAGCATTATCAAACTGCAATTCCCATGACTTGTCTTCGAGGATCCCAAAATCGAGGCGCGAGAGAGAAGAACTGAGGGTGGATGCAGTAGAGATGGAGGAAGAAGAAGAGTCGAGACCAACGGATTTGAATGCATCGACATTCACTTCTTCCAGTTTCTTGCCAGTCACTTTAAGTACGTAGACACCTTTTTCTGAGACATGAATTTCCGATTCGGGAGTGAGACGGAGTGCAGAGGAAGGGGGCTGATAAAGAGATGCAGATTTAAAGGAAGGCGGCTGTTGCTCTTGTTTTGGCGCAGACGAAGAAAAAGAAGATCGAGGCTTTGTTGTGGGAGTGTCTTGAAATTGAATGGATGAGCCAGAAGAATAAAAAGGACCGTTGAGTGAATCTGAAGTCAAGAGTTTCTTTGATGCATGGTAGAGAATGAGTTTGTCGCCGTAGAGGACAGTGATGTATGGGTTCCATGTTGACTTCATGCTACCAAGCCAGTTGCGGGCGGCCTTCTCCCGCTTGACGATGCCGTACATTGTGTTTGGCTGGTTGAGGAGGAAGCGCAGGGTGAGTTGAGGGTCGTTTGCTTCCATGAAACCGGCAGTTGAGATTGAGGCCATAGAGGGGCGTTGTGCGACCGAGTCGATAGAAGTTGAGTGCGAAGTTGCCCTTGAGCGGGTGTCGGAGGCCCGTCTCGACAGCGGCGTTCTATTTGACAGCGGAGTTGAACCCGTTGAGTTCATCGAGGGCAGCGACTCGAGGGACAGGGTCGATGCCGTTGAAGCAACCGACTTCCGCGTGTTCGATCGCAGCAGAGTTGTGTTGTTCACGTTCACATTCGCCGTCTTTGATCGCGTCATCATTGGCGGCACTGGCGGAATTGCTCGGAGGGCCGCGGGCGATGGCGGCGGCGGCGCGGCGATGACCAGGCGGTCCTTCGCCGTTGTTTGTGCGGTTGTTGTTGTTCCGAACGACGTTGACCGGGCCACGAGCGGCGAGGCAACAACCGATTCAGTGTCGAATGTAAAGTCAAAGTCGAGCGAGCGATTGGCTGGCGTTGACGGGGCGAGTGTTGTTGGCGGTGTTGGTGTTGGTGCTGACGACAACGACACAGGCCCAATCGACCCTGATCGCACGGCAATCCCGCCAATCGATGCGACATAGGCGGCGTATGAGTCACTCATGTCTGTGGTGGAATCCAGGCTCGTGGGTCGGCTGTGTCCCGTCAACGGTCGGCTTCCCTGCATTCTCCCAAAGTGTGTGTCAGGGCTGTTGCTGAAACAAAAATTGGCATCTCCTCTTTTCTTTCCTTTCCCTTTGCAATCTCCATTGATTGGCGATAACCTACACTTCTGCCATCCCGCAGCAAAGCTATCCCACACTCCTCTTGGCTCCCCTGTCACGGTGCAGTTGCATTCACTCATATCAAGCACACATCTATACTGTCGAGGGTCTCGTCCCCATTTCCATCTCCATTCAAAGACGGGTTATTAGGGTTCGGCATGTTTTGTTATCTTTCGCACACGAGCCGCTGACACAATCGCTGAATATTGCACCACGAGTGACAAACAGAGTTAGATATGAGTCTGAGTAAATATGAGTTGAACAGAAACTATTAACGTTATCTACGAATCATTTATTCAGAATCCTTGAAATACAAGGTTGTAATTGGGTAGTCCAAGCTCGGACTTTGAATAATGAAACTCCAAATGTTCTTCCAGCACTTCTTCAATTGTTTGAACCGAAGCAATACTTTCTCCATCTGGAACAGATTGCCACACTCGGTCAAGTGGTGTCGGGATCACGTGCTTCAGGTTTTTTGGTATCTGTCCTGGCCAAGAGTTCGGTGATTTCAACTTGTGCAATGCTGGCCACGTATAAACACTAGAGTTCTCCTCAGGGAACGGCCTTGCCGACCCTGGAATGTTTTGCAAACTCGGCTGTCAAGACCGAATTAGCTTTACCCTTCCAACCAAACAACAATACCTTAATATCAACATGATCCCAAAACGCAATCATAAACGAAGTCCGTCTCGCCTCAGGATCCGAATGAAACCCTTTCCCTGGAATAACCCCATGCAACACAGACCCATCAAACACAACCAACCGATTCACAGCACTTTCCACCATCCACCCCTTATCCGCCAGCGGATCTCTCAACCGCTGATTCGTAACCATAGTAGGCCCCCCAACCCCTCCGACAAATAAATCACACACGAAACAATCGGATGCACAGGCCCAACAACAACCCTCTTCCGCTTCCGCCCCACACCACCACCTTCCTCCTCCACCTCGGAAACCTTTGTCTTCCCTTCATGCGCGGAATCGAAATGCAACTGATGCCCGCTACAATGCGTCCGCGAGTGTGTCCACCACTCCGCACTCTGTGCCCTCGCGACGTCCGGGAACAGAGGTGTGACGAGGGCGTGTACGTATGTGATCAGTTGGTCCATAGCGCTGCGAGGGTTCTGTTTCGCGGCGGAGAGCGCGTGGGAGTAGCTGAAGTAGGGTGTGTCTGGGCAGTAGAAGTGTTCGGTCCAGAAGGGGGATGTGCGGGAGAATGCTGTTTGGAGGTAGGTGAGGGCGGAGGGTGGGAGTGCGTTGTCGATTGCTTTTACGAAGGGGATGTCGGGGCGCCAGGGGCCTTTGCGTGGGAGGGTGTAGGAGAGGACGTTGGAGGAGAGACGGTATTTGTATTTGAGGGTGAGGAGTAAAGGTTCAGCTTCTGACGCACGGTCGAGTTGGATTAGAAGTAGGATTAATGCATTCGAGGCGTCAATGAGTCCCGCGTTGATTTCGAGAGTGACAGTTTCGTGTTCAGTCCAGTTCACTTCTTCCTCCTCGTCCTCTTCCTCTTCCTCCTCATCCTCTTCATCTTTCTCCCTCAAAACCCTCTCCTTTTCTTCTTCAACCCTCCCCTTCAACTCCTCCGCTTCCCGAATCGCTCTTTCAAAAAGCACTTCAGCATCCTTCAACATCCCTTCATCAGAAGCCAACACTCTTCGCGCATTCGCAAGCCCCAAAACAAACTTTGGACTAAACGGAAACACGTTCAAAGCTGCTTCAAACTCGCTTGCAGCCTCGTCCACCTTGTTTTCAAGTAGAAGTAACTTTCCAAGATGATACCGGGCCATAGCGAACATATAGAACGGGTTATCCAAGATCGGCTGTGCATTTTCGAGTTTGCATTTTGAGGAAGGTGTTACTTTTGCAGCGGCGAGGAAGCGTAAAGTTGATGACAGGTGTGTTCGGGCTGACGCTTTTGCGGCGGGTTGGGCGGGAGCATAGAACACGGATTCAGCGACGGTGGTTTCTTTTATGCCAAGATCAAGTGCGTCTCGGGCGTTGGAGAGGTTTTGGAGGAGGTTGAGTTCGGCTTTGTTCATTTGTTTGTTGGTTTTTGAGAAAGCTGAAAACTGAAAACTGACTCAAATCATAACTCATAACAAAAGTTCACCATACTTTATTAAATGATCTGACGCACGTTTATATTAATGCGTGCTGTTGATAGAAAATCTCCGAACACGGGCCACTCGTCATCGCCCAGATCATTTGCCAAATGTGCAGGGAGAGTGTTGGGAATGATCCTTGGAACTCCATGAAAGCATTTTCGTGATGCTCCACTCATAACAATCACATCTCCACTTCGAAGGACAAGTGATATTGGAAGAGGGTCCCGATCCTCCCTTGATTCCGTCCCAATCACAAAGATACACGAGTGCCCAAGACTGTTTTAGGATTAGCTTAATCATAATTTGAGAAGAGCCCAGAATTGTTTACCTAAAACTGACCAACGGCGCTTCCATATTCACTTCACTTCGATCTTGATGGGCCATTAATGCATCTGGCATTTGGTAAAAGTTTACAATTCCAGCTTCGGATTTATACTGCTCTTTGGTATATCCAGTAATTCCTTGAACACTTTCAATCACTGCCCGTGTCATTGCGTCCAAATCTGGCGGGAACTCAACCGGACGGTCCATATGATAGATCTTCTTTGTCCAGTTATATTGCCTACAAGAAGGAATGGTGTCAGTTTGCAGAGGTATGGGCTTTTTGATACATACCATCCCAATGAACTCCATCGCCATCGCTTTACAAGTGTCGACACAGGGAGCGGTACCAAAAGAGGAGTCTCCGTCGTTGGAGGATCAATCTTTTCCGGGACAACTTCTGCCACAGTCAAAGGTTTCGCTAATTCCTTGTGTTTCCGAAACCCATCTACATCGCCCACATCACTCTCGTCCTCTGTAACCTTCCGTTTCTTTCCTTCACTTCCTTCATCTACTTCCGCATCTTTACCACCTGGTTCTCCACCATCATCATCATCAGAATACCCATCCTCCCCATCCACAGCACCAACCCTCCTCTCAACAACAGTATCAACATTAACCCCCTCCTTTCTCCTCACCCAAAACTCCCGCTCATGCACACCCCATAACCCTTTCACCTCCTTGACAACATAATGCGTATCCAAGTTCGTCACATTCGGTCTCCCCGTCCATTCGCGCATACACTTCTTCACCATCCCTCGTTGTGCGTGTGGAGAAATGGCTGAGGGAATGTAGATGAGGCCTGGATGTGTTGGAAACAGGAGTGCGGTGACTGTTTCTGCGTCATTTCCCGGAAAGAGTGTTTGATCCAACCGAGGGATTTGGATTTGAGTTGGACGGATGGATTCATCGAGAAGGGACGGGTCGGCGAGAGGGTCGATGAGGCGGGATGAGATTGAAGTTGGAAGTGAGGGCAGGTTTGTTGATTCTGGAGCGTGGATGTGGGCAAGCGGTTCTTGGGCCGTTGTCTTTCGTTTGAAGGAACGTTCAAAGACGCGGAAGGGTGTTGTGTTTGGGTGCGAGGGATCGTCGACTGGGAGTGGTGTGAACTTCTTGTTCTTTTTGCCCATTTGTTGTGCTTTTTTTGTGTTTATTCTAGAAAAAGAAAGAAAGGGGAGAGATATTATAAGTAAGTTAATGGGGGCTTTCTTGGCGTTTGAAAACGAGGGACTTATAACTTTGTCAACACAGATGCCGCTGACGTACCCACATCTACCTGCTAACCATCCAATGAACCGGACTCCTCCCAACCTGCTTGCAGCCATATCGCCCCAAATTTTTCTATCTCAATCACGCCAGTTAATGTTTCCAACCCCATGGCATCAAACAATGAACATTATCTGGGGCATCCAAATTTGGATCCTCTTTCTACACTGCTTCTGGGTCCGCAGGTGGCTGCCTCAGCAATGGACTGGCTCTCGAAATGCTGAAGCTGAAGTATGGCGAGAATCGGATCTCGAAATGGAGGAACAAGGGGCTTCGACAGGTGTTTCGACATCGCAGAAAACGTCAAGATGGACACCACCGTGGACTGTTTGGAACTTTTGGTCTATGCTCGTTACTCATGCAGTGTTTTATATTTATGAGCTTGATTGTACGTCTATAACGTTCCGTTATGTTCCGATGGGTAAGTTTCACAGTTTAGGTTTGGGTCTTGCTCATCAACTCCGCTTAGCATACCATCACTTTATCGCACTATTTATATTCCTCGCCTACGCCGAAAATGTTAATTCCCTCTGCGTAATCACCATATTCCCATTTGTCCTACACAACGCTTTCTGGGTTCTTGGGGCCAATGACTACACCCTACTCTTCTGGTACAATTTCTTCATTCTATTATGTGGCTTTGTCACGACCTCAATTGCTGTTTCCCTGGCGGTACTCAACTACCGGCAGAGGAAAGTCCTGGAATCAAGTGAACGAGCTTTCATGTCGCCGATATCTCCGTTCCTACCTCTGCTAGCAATGGCAATTGCAGCAAACAACTATTTCACGTATTGTAGATATTACAATGGGGACGTGTGTGATAGAAAGCTGATGTTGAGCGACGATGCGGGGACAAACTTAGTTTACTGGTGTATTCTTATATTCCTTTCCAGCGTGTTGGGAACAGTTGCGATTGGATGGAAGTTGGGTTCAAGTCTTTGGCTTCAACAATTATGCCTCAAGGAAAACGATTTATCCATCGCAACCACGTTTACTGAGACGCGTTACCTTGTCGGTAATAAATGGAGGGGAGGTGGCCGGTTATCACCTGTTGGAGCCATTATGTTGTTGTGTGGCTGGAATTCACAAGACTTAGAAAACTGGACTTTATGGTCTCGACTTTCAAGTATCAGAGGGCAATTGAATGATGGTGTAGTTTGGAAGCGAATTATTAATGATCGAGAAGTATAATGTTCATTGTTATCCCTTAATTACTCTATAAACATTCGCATTCCTGCTGTTTGCTTAGAATAACAAAGAATTACGAATTTTCCAAGTACCTCTTTTTCTGAGTTTGAACAAAGTCCTAATTGACTGTAGGATGAATGGCTGCAGTGATATTGTTTGCGGCGGGCTATTAAATATGAAAGGAAGGAAAGAAGTAATCAACGGACTTCTGCTTAAACATAATGTGGTACGAATTGAATAATGTGCTTTTGGTCAACCTGCAACTATCAATTAGCATGGTGTGGCTTGGGATCTGCTTTCTTATTACAATTACGAAGAGAAAGAAAAAAAATGATCCATAGCCTTTAATATTAGAAGAAAAGGAAAGAAAATAGTCGCACGCTAAGACGCCCCACAAGTGCAACGGCTATAGTGCCGTGCAACATCATCTTGCAGCCTCGTAATCAACTGCATCAGTTGATCGCGGTCCGCAGCACCTTTAGCTCGGTCCTCAGCGGCTTTAGCCCTGTCAGCAGCGGCTTGATCTTCCAGAGCCTCGATCTTGACTTCCAAGAATTTAATCTTGGAAGACTTGGCCTTGACCTCAGCTTCAAGCACCTGGATTCTTGCTTGGTGCTTGAATATACTCCGACCAAGCCATTGGAACCATGACTTATTCAGTAAAACTGAAGACGATGGCTCATCAATGCTCTCGTGTGGAGATATTGAATAATCCGGGGCCATAAAGCCCCTTTGGCCAGTGCTTGTGGTACGGACACTTGGCTGGAAGCTGCTGTGCGCTTCACCGCCAAATGAATCAGCACCAAACTCGCTCTCAGCGAGAGTGGCGATACTGGTCATATTACGAAGCTTGAGTATTTTGGATTTCAGCTTGTTTTTTTCTAAAAATACTTGAGGCACAACTCATGAACATCGGATTTTGGAGTTGAAAATCCCCCGAGACCTGCATCAAATACAGGAGCTGTTATTTTGATTATTCTAGCGGGCTTACGTGGGCCAAATAGGAATTTCTTGTAATTAGGGTATTCCGAATTTTCAACTAGCAGAAATCGTGCCTACTTTTCTGAATAAGTAAAGAGTAGTTTTAGACGACCTGAAAAGCCTAGCTGCCTAACCAAGTTATTTAGAAGAGTCGCAGTTATCCCCGTCTGTGTGTAAAACATTTGCATTGCTGACACAACGGAATTATGAAGCGGTAGTAAATTCAACTCCTTGAGTCACAGAAAGACCCCTTTACTTCTTGAACTGAAACAAGATTTTATTAGGCTCTTAACTTGGGAGGTTCTGTGTTAAGTAAACACTTTATAAAAGAAATAACCTTCCTTCCTTCCTAAATTGTTGAAAGTTGTTTTCGTAATAGCTGTTTTAATCTAGGAGTAGTCAACTCGACGCCTTTCAGCTCAACAGTCTTGCCACGTGTTGGCTTTAGTAAAAAAAGTAGTTGAAGTACCGCCGCACAAGCTTACATATTGCTTCAGGAATCAGTAGAATCAAGCAAACTTAGAAAAGCTTAAGAGAGGAGGAAATGAGGAGGAGAAGAATAAGAGATGTACTTTTCCATTTGATCGGTTTTCATTCTTTTTTCTTTTTGACTTTTTGCACAAGACCAACAACAAACGCCAACGACGATGGCTTCGGAGAACACGCACTTCAACACAGTGCACCGGCAGAAAGTAGCGCTTAAGCCATCGACTGGCAAGCCCCACCACGCGCGGACAGCGGCTCTCTCGGCGCCGCACGTGCAGGGCTTCAACGCAATGTTCGCATTTGGAAAGGGCGCCGGACTGCTCGACCGCGCGATTCAGGACATTCCGCGAAAGGTTGTCTTTGCGGGAAACACGCTGGCCCAGGGCGCCGACATTAAGAAGATGGCGAGGCTCGAGCGTGAGTTTGTCTTGCCCCCTTTTAAGCTTAAACTACCCTCTAACTCCCTCTTAGTCTGGTGGTCGCACGTCGTCGTCGGAAAGCCGCAGATTGAGTCTTCGCGCGGTGCCGTGCCAATCACCCTCTTTCCGTCAGAGTGCAGAGAACGCGGTGTGTCATACAAGGTGACAATCCCTCTGCTCCTGCTACACCAACTCTCTCAACTGTTGTCTGACTATACATACTTATTCAGGCTAAAATGCAAGCTAAACTGAACTGGACAATCAACGGTGGCCCCGTCCAGAGCGAATTCCGTTCCCTTGGCCACCTCCCAATCATGGTCCGATCAAACCGCTGTAACATTGAACAAGACTCTCCAGCAGATCTTGTAAAGCACAAGGAAGATGCGGCAGAATTCGGTGGATACTTTATCACAAACGGAATTGAGCGTCTCGTTCGTCTCCTGATTGTTCCTCGCAGAAACCACCCCATTGCCCTTGAAAGAGGCTCCTTCCAAAACAGAGGACCTACGTACTCTGTTTACGGTATTGCCATTCGTTGCGTCCGTGAAGACATGTCTTCCCAAACAATGACTTTGCACTACCTTACTGATGGTGCCCTGAACCTCCGTTTCTCGTACCGAAAGTCTGAATACATGGTTCCTGTTCTTCTGATTCTCCGTGCTCTCCAAGAAACATCTGATCGTGACCTGTTCATGAGAATTACTGCTGGAAAGACTGGAAACACTTTCTTGACGGATCGTGTCGAATTGTTGCTGAGATCTTTCAAAAATTTGGGTGTTCACTCTCGTGATGAGTGTCGTGGTTACATTGGTTCCAAATTCCATGTCATGTTGGATGCTCCTGAAGATTCGACTGATTTGGAGGTCGGAATCGAGTTTTTGAGACGTGTGGTACTTGTACATCTCAAGACAGATCAAGAAAAGTTTGACATGCTCATGTGGGTACCATATTTGTAAACCGAAACAGTTGCTTATTTATTCGTCTCCCTCCTACAATTTCCCTCCTTTCATCACATCCTACAGCTTCATGATTCAGAAATTATACGCTCTCGTTGCCGGAGAATGTGCTGTTGATAACCCAGATTCGCCTCAACACCAAGAAGTTCTTCTCTGTGGTCACTTGTTCAACTCTATCCTCAAAGAAAAGATTGCTGATATTTTGGACGGTATTGCTATTCAAATCAAGACTGACATTCGTCGATTCCCTGCAACCGTTAATTTTTCTGATAGTTGAGTGTTTTCATTTTCGCTGAAAAGACAACTGGTTCTTACCAATCACACAGAGAAATATTTGAATAAGGTGTTCAACAAGGTCAACTCTGATATTGGAAAGCGTATGGAACACTTTTTGGCAACTGGAAACTTGGTTTCCAACTCTGGTCTCGATTTGCAGCAGGTACGTTTTTAACATTCAAATAACCCATTTCAGTTGTCTGTACTGATCTGCATATCAGACATCCGGTTATACAATTGTTTGTGAAAAACTGAACTGGTTCCGTTACCTTTCCCACTTCGGTTCCATCCACAGAGGAGCTTTCTTCGCAGAACTCAAAACTACCACTGTTAGAAAGCTTCTTCCAGAAGCTTGGGGTTTCCTCTGTCCCGTACACACCCCTGATGGAGGACCTTGTGGTCTTTTGAACCACTTGAGTCACACTTGTCGAATTATCACTACAGAGTTGGATGTTTCTTCTATTCCAGCCCTTGTTGCTAGTTTGGGTGTTGGTCAAATGGTTGGAATGGGTCCTAAGGATACAACCGATTCCATCGCTACCGAATCTACAGGCGATGACGACGAATCAGTTGAAGTAGATCCTCGAATTTCCCGAAAGCTGCTGGACAGCACGATCGTTTCCGTTCAACTTGACGGAAAGGTGATTGGATACTGTACAGCTGCTACAGCCCGCCGTGTTGCAGACACATTGAGATATTGGAAAGTTATGGGCGAAAACAATGTCCCAATCGATCTTGAAATCGGATACGTTCCACCATCAAAGGGAGGGCAATACCCAGGTCTTTTCATGTTCAGTTCTGCTGCCCGATTTATGCGTCCTGTTACTTACCTGCCCAACGGAAAGACTGATATGGTTGGATCTTTTGAGCAAGTGTACATGGACATTGCTTGTGTCAAGGAAGATATCGTCGCGGGTATTACCACACATATTGAGTTGCACCCAACGAGTATTTTGAGTGTCGTCGCCAACTTGACTCCATTCTCAGACCACAACCAGTCTCCAAGAAACATGTATCAATGTCAGGTACCGTTCAGTCTTTCTTAGATTCTCTACTTTATGCTTATCATCGTTCATAGATGGGTAAGCAATCGATGGGAACACCAATGCACAACTTCCCACACCGTACGGATAACAAGCTGTACCGTCTCCAAACTGGACAATCCCCCATTGTCCGTCCACACCTTTTCAACGAATATGGAATGGACGAGTACCCCAACGGTATGAACGCCATCGTCGCAGTCATTGCCTACACCGGATACGACATGGAAGATGCTTCTATTCTCTCAAAATCATCACACGAGCGTGGATACGGATACGGAACCATCTATAAATCCGAGTTTATCGATTTGGGTGAGAAGCAGCGACGAAGTGCAACTGGTGGAAAACCACACTTGCACTTTGGACTGTTTGGACCTAAGGGAGAGTCATCATTCATCAAGAAGGATCAGTTGGATAAATTGTTGTCGTTTATTGATTTGGATGGTCTGCCAAAGGTTGGAATCAAGTTGAGCGATGGAGAGCCGTTGTATGCTTACTACAACGATATTGATGGACAAGTCACTGTTGTCAAGTTCAAAGGATTTGAGAGTGCTTTCGTTGATGAAGTTAGACTGATAGGTTAGTGAATGATTCCCGAGTGCAGTTGTGGATTTCTAATATGATTGATTTGTCAGGAAATGACGACGGAACTGCTGAGCTGCAAAAGATTCACATCAAGTTCCGTATCCAGCGTCCACCAGTTATTGGAGACAAGTTCTCATCGCGTCACGGACAAAAGGGAGTCATATCACAAAAATGGCCTACTGTCGATATGCCATTCTCTGAATCAGGAATGGTTCCAGATGTCATCATTAACCCACACGCTTTCCCATCGCGTATGACAATCGGAATGTTTGTTGAGAGTATCGCCGCCAAATCAGGAGCCTTACACGGTCACGCCCAAGATGCAACGCCGTTCCAGTTCAACGAAGACAACTCAGCAGCCGACTTTTTCGGTAAAGAGCTCGTCAAGGCTGGTTTCAACTACCATGGAAACGAACCCATGTACTCTGGAATTACAGGTCAAGAATTCAAAGCCGATATTTACCTCGGTGTTGTCTTCTACCAACGTCTTCGTCACATGGTTTCCGACAAGTACCAGGTCCGTACAACAGGACCCATCCACAACCTCACACACCAGCCTATCAAAGGTCGTAAGAGATTTGGTGGTATCCGTCTCGGAGAAATGGAACGTGATTCTCTGCTTGCTCACGGAGTCAGTTTCATTTTGCAAGATCGTTTGATGAACTGTTCGGATTACTCACAGGCACACGTGTGTCGTCTGTGTGGATCGATTTTGAGTCCAATTGCTATTAGTGGCAAGTTTGGAGTGAACGGCGGGTTGGATGGAAGCAGTGGTGGGGACTCGATGGGTGAGAGTCGGGATGCTATTGAGTGTTTGATGTGTAAAACGTCAAAGGGGATCGACGTCATTGCTGTACCATATGTGTTTAGGTATTTGTGTGCAGAATTGGTAGCGATGAATGTGAAGTTAAAGTTGGATGTGGAGTAAGTGGTTGTTGGTGCTTTCGCGGGTGTTGTTCTGCCTGCACCGTTTTCTTATTCATTTTTTCGTTTGTTACTTTATGGGGCTTTACCATTAATACAAACTGCCTGCGTCGTTTCTCTTGGTTGTTTCAATGCAAGGTAGTAGCTGAATGACAGATTTTCACGTTCGACAATTCTTAAGGCATCCTTGTTCAAAGAGCAGAGCTCCTTCCAACAGCTTTCTGGGAGGCGAAGAACACCATTTTAAAAGCTTACCGTTGACTTCATTTCTTTAATACGAAATGCTTCCAGTATCGGTTGACCCTGCTTCAAGGTCTCCCCAAGTCCCCCGACGCCCGTCTTCGAAAGGGTCAACTGAGCTCTTAAGTCATAAAATATCATCAAGACTGGCTCGCGACAACGGTCCAAGAATAGGCCCTTATGCTCTTGGCAAAACTTTGGGAGTGGGCAGCACAGGTAACACTAATATCCAACCTTAACACATATTGACACCTTGACACTTCGACCCAGGACGTGTCAAACTAGGAACACATTTAGAAACCGGTCAGAAAGTAGCCATCAAGATCATTCCAAAAGAATCCCTAGCAAGCAGCTCCACAGAAAGCGTCGCGTCAGACAGTCAAACAGAAACGAAGGTCAACAATAAGCTGAACGAAAAAGTGGAACGCGAAATCACAATCATGAAATTGATTCAACATCCTAATGTGATGCAATTGTATGATGTTTACGAAACTGATAAGGAACTGTAAGTCTAAATGGCAAT
This sequence comes from Rhizoclosmatium globosum, assembly GCA_002104985.1. Lineage (NCBI taxonomy): Eukaryota > Fungi > Chytridiomycota > Chytridiomycetes > Chytridiales > Chytriomycetaceae > Rhizoclosmatium > Rhizoclosmatium globosum. Next base: position 88,854 of record MCGO01000098.1, on the reverse strand, counting down.
TTTTGCGACCATTTACTGAAACTTCTTCCAGGTATTTGATTCTTGAGCATATTGAAGGAGGAGAGTTGTTCGATTATCTTGTATCCAGAGGCAGGTTGCCTGAGAACGAAGCTCTGGACTTTTTTCAACAAATCACATTCGCCGTTGACTTCTGCCATCGACATCTTATTTGGTATGAATATCAATGCTATTTTATTCAACTAATTCAGTTAACAGTCACAGAGACCTCAAACCCGAGAATCTCCTCCTCAGCAAGGACATGACTGTGAAGGTTGCGGACTTTGGAATGGCGAGCCTCCAAGTGACCGGAAAGATGCTGGAAACATCTTGCGGGAGTCCGCACTATGCAAGCCCTGAGATTATTCGAGGTATAAAGTATGATGGGGCTCCCGCTGACGTATGGAGTTGTGGAATCATCCTATTCGCTCTCTTGACTGGAAACCTACCGTTTGATGACGAAAATATACGAAGACTTTTGAGTAAGGTAAGATGTGATTGCTCATGATAATCGAGGTGCTTATTGCATGAGTTCTAAGGTGAAAGTTGGAGCATACGTGATTCCTGACTACGTGAGCCCTGACGCACGCGATTTGATCACAAAAATGCTCGTTGTGGATCCAGAAGACAGAATAAGCATGAATGCCGTTTTTCAGCACAGGTGGTTTACCGCGCACAACCAAGAAACCCTGAATCTTTCAAGTATTTATCTGATGACGTTATAGACCACATAAATGAGAATGCGGATAAGTCGGAAATATCGAAATTCAGGCCTTTGATTACAGGAATAAACGACCCCGATTCACTTGACTTGGATGTAGTCAGTTCACTTGGATTTCTTGGATGGACAGGAAACGAAAAGGGGCTGATTCAAGCACTGTTGTCACCTGAAAAGAATATGGAAAAGGTCTTTTACAATCTCTTGTGTCGCAGGAAATGGGAATCATTTGAAAATTATGGTTCCGAGAATTTCTCAGCATGGGACGTTGCTGGTGGCCCAAAACGACGGATAGGCTCCATGTCGATGGCTTCGCTGGATAGTGGTGACAGTGGAACCCTTGTTCTCCATCAATGTCGCGACTCGATATCTATAAAAGCGAATTGAATTTGGTTCGTCGGACTTCGTCAAGCTCAAATGATTCTTTGGCGGAGTCAGGGAATCAACCTGAGAAACTCGATGATTTGCCATCTTATTCATCTGCAAAACTATCTGCAAAACCAACAGCTTACCCCCCGAAAGTAATGGAAGGCCACATAGTCCTCTTGGTGTATCCATGAACGCACTTGGAGAAACTCTTAACTTCAGACGACCATCAGGTCAAGCAGGAAAGATGAAGAGTGTTTCAGGAGGAATTGAAATCGCCACAACACCAGCAAAACCTATTCCTATTTTAAAAACACCAACAAGTGATCCAGTCAAACTCGAAAGAAAACCAACCCCTCCGGAATCAGAGAGTCCTACTGCACGTAGGAAGGCTAGTCTTTATGACGATGGAACACCAACTGTGACACCTCCCAAGAAGAGATGGTTCAAACGATTTCAATATACTCCACCAGAAATAAGCTTGATTTCAACGAACGACTTCTTGCCCACAGCTGAAGCCGCTCTATTGCGGTTAAATGTAAGACCTTGCAAGAGTTAGCCTTCAAATTAAAACCCTCCATATGCAGGATCTTCATGTAAAACACCAAACAGATAACTTTGGGAGCTGGAAATGTAAATATGACAGCCAAAACGAACAAATCGTGCCCGTTTCTCCATCCCACAACAATTTCGTTGCTAACTTCACACGCAAAATATCGCTTTCTCTCAAAGGACCTGAGAGTGCAGTTTCTCCAGCTGGGACTTTAGTAAACGTTCAAAAAGCATCAACTCCACAAACAGTCAAGTTTAAGATGGAGGTGAGAACTTCAACTGAAACAAGTGGAGGGTGTCGAATTATTTTCATACATCAACAAGGATCGTATTCTTTACTGCAATCTATTGTGGAAAAGTTTAAATCGGCATGGCCGTTGGGTCAGATTTCAAAGAAAGAGGGTGTTTGAAGGAGTAGATTGTATTCCATACATTTAAGCAATAGTTAAAGAAAAGTAAAAACATGTATCAACGAATTGAAGAGATGTGCGGAGAAGTTGTGAACCCTGAGTACAAGCTCATGAATTTTGAGTTCGCAAGAGAACCCAAACAGGGAAGCGGAGCAATGCCTACACAACCATTGGATTCCTTTCTCGCAGATACCCAACCATCATCAAAAGTTTCAAGAATAATGACGATTTCACCCACAACAAGCGAAAGCTCATCAGATTTCTCAGGAAAGTACGGCGCAAGGACTTGCATTCTCTGAAACAAGTCCATCTCATCATTAAAATCTCCCTCACCATCATCAAACTCGCTGATTTCCTCAATTTCCATCACAGGTGCGCCATAATCGTACCGCTCCTCATTCTTATCAACCTCTTCCAAACCACGCCCCATATTCCCAACTTTCCCTTTCCATCCAACAACCCCAAAAACACTATCGAAAATACTTTTTCTCGAATTGCTTTGCTTCGCCATTGTATTCTGCCGTCTCAATGTTGCGCGTCCTTTTGCAATCGTTCCAACACGCTGAATACCATCACCCTTCGGAAACTTTTCAACAACTACCCCAGCAATGGGTTGCACGGCAATTGTCGCCTCCGATTCCCAGTTCTTACACTTTACCAATCCAATCCAAACTAAACTGCCCAGCACCATCACACCCCACACAATACCGACACGATCCATGGCAAGTCCCGAGCTGGACGAATAAGCGCGAGTTTTTGGTCCCGCGTTAGGTTATCGAGTGGATGATGAACAGGAGCAACATCGTCAGAACTCAGATCTTTACACAACATGACGTCCGTGGGGTCTAATCTCGCAGTGTCATTACAAAACCGTATCGCATCAGTGGACTCCAAGAATCCAGCGTGTTTGAGGTCCCAAGCGGTTCCAAGAACGCATTTGGACGCGTCGTTGGATGACAAGGTTGTAAGACATGCGTCGTACAATAAATCTGTGTTGGATAGTTGTTGCTTGTCGTTGAACTTGCAAAGAGGATTCGGGCGCGGTTGGATGATGCAGAGGGTGTTTGTGTACAGATGAGAGGATCTTTGAAGAGCGAAACGACGGAATCAATGTGACTGAGACACGAGCTTTGACAGAGGGGTTTGTAAGGAATCTTGGAAGCGGGGCAGTGAGGGATGGAGTAGCTGACAAAGAAGTGGCAGAGAAGTGACTGGTGGAATCGAATATTGTGGCCAGCGAATCCTGGGCATTCGTAGGTGTCTTGGACCGTGTTTGTGAAGCGTGTTGAGTTATCTGAAGAGTCGCGAATGAAAGAGTCGAAAGCGGCGAGGTTTGGAAACCGGGGAGATGTCAATACACCTGTCAAGATTGGCATCAGGTCAGCATTCACACTCTCGCACTAGATGTAATGTACTCACTCTGCATATGCAAGTCTGTGCATGCTGAAGACGTGTCAAGCGAGAAACAAGTCGAATGCATTCCAAGCAAAAAAATCTGTGTACGAAAAGTAGAAAGGCACACAATGTTTTATACAGATGCTGAAGTAGTGAACTACCGATTTATTTTAACCTATGCGCTGAGACATGACAATTCCCAATAAACGACGTAAGGGGTGTGGCGAAATCGCTTAGTAGAAGAAACCAAGGATCTTTCCACCAGTCTTCTTACGACGAGCCTCCTCGTGGTCCATGATACCAGCAGAGGTGGTCATGACAATGAAACCGAACTGACGGGATGGCAACAAGTAGTTGACCCAGTTCTCAACATCGTCTTGCTTGACGTTGAAACGTGGGGAGATGACACCACACTTGTTGATACGACCAATGAGCTGGACGACAATCTTTCCGGAACGGTGGTCGTCGATGATCTCGAACTCGCCAATGTAACCTGGAGGGAAGAGAGTTTAGAAATGAGGAATTAAGGGAACGGATGTGAAGAACACAGATGAGAGGGAGAAAGCGGGAGAGAACTGGCGGGTATGTAGAAGAGAGTAAAACCCAAACCCCGTAGGTTATCAGAATCTGGGCTGTAATCTCATCTCCGATTTAATCTTTCGAAGCCTTAAAAAACGCTTGTCGACTCAATAAGCGACGCGAACGTCCGACAGAGTCTAGTTATAACTTCGAGGAAAAGGGGAACATGGTACGAGGGAGAAGTGCAAATGAGGGTGTTCCGCAGAAAACTCACCGTGCTTCTGCATGACAGAGAGGAACTTGACGATAACCTTGGAGGATGGACGGATCATAACCTGACGCTTGCCCATCTTCTCGGCGTTGACAATAGACTTGAGACAGTCGTTGAGGACGGAGACGCGAACCATTTTAGATTAAACTGCAGATTAATTTTGGGTTAGCATTCATGTTGGTATGAATGAGGTGCATAGTGTGAAGGCAGCATGATTGTATTTTCTTTCAACAGCACAGAACTATAGAGATTCGAGAAGCGAAAGGCTGGCAAGGATAGTGGGTAACGATCAGACAGTTAATCAGTTGGTGGAAGAGTTGAATCATCAGTCAGAACCACACACAAAGTGCCAGGCCCAACAAACATCAACCACTTCACACCAATGAACTATCGATTCATTGACCCAAGTATCCAAGCTACTTTTTCAGCATCGGTGTCTCCCGTTATAAGCAACGAGAGAGCGATGAGAAACACGAGACAACCGAACAAGGCTCCATACCCAAAAATAGCCAGTCCAGAAGTCGCGATTTTGAAAAAGCAGAGCGCCAACTGATTGATTGATCAGTTTGGACACTCCAGCCCTTCGGATCCAAACGTCTCCAAAGGTCAATGTTGTCAAACGAGAGGGGCATCTGAGAACTGCAATCCATCAGACGCCATCAGAGCGCGATAGGATTGTGGAACTCTGCCATACTGATGTCAATACTACTTGTAGTCCTCCACATGAAGTTATAGACCAATGTGATGGATGCTGATGATGCGGATGGAGGGAGAGTAGGGTGGGAGGGGTCATTTTTACGTTTTTGGTGTGATTGAAAATTGGGAGGGAGGGCCTTGCCAAAAAACATGGTGTTGTGGGGAAAATGCCACCGATTCCCAGTTAGCGCACTTATATATGATTATTCTCTTCTCTCGGCCAATTTAGTGTCGACTTCTATACTGCATGGTAGTTCATCGTCCTGGGCGGTAATTTACGGACCTTTAGGCAATGTGGTCCCAAAGGATTTATAACAAGAAGTTTTAGAAAGGCGTTGAATGAGAAAAATGACTCAAGCGTGGACTCACACCAGAAATAAACACCATAGCCACGAATTCGACTCGAAAGACGATCAGACGCTTATGACACTGAGATATGAGAATAACTCTAGTATTGATTACGTTAATACAAAGAAACAACAGAGATCAACAAATAAGAGACGTTGGTAATTGGTAAATTTTTCCAACCAATTCGTGATGGCAGCCAAAACCACTACAGTTACGACGACGGCAGCGCCAGTGATTACAACGACTGCAGCGGTGAAGACGACTACTGCGGTGACTACGACGACTGCAGCCGCAACAACAACCACGGCGGCCGATGTAAAGACAACGACCACGGCGGCAATCATCGTCCCCGCACGACAGCGGCGGGAACTGCATCTGCGGCATCAACAGTTTCTACTTCGGCGTCAAGCGGCGGCGGTGGCAGCAGCAGCGACGGACCCTCTGGCGCTGTGATTGGAGGAGCGGTTGGCGGCGGCGTTGCGCTGCTCGCCCTCGGCGCCGTCTTCTACTTCTGGTTCCAGTCGCGCACGAGAAAGCAGCGCAGAGATGCCGCAAATGGCCTCGACTGGAACCAGCCGGCTCCGGTTCCCCTCGTTCCAAAGACAGATGGAAAGAATCCCGCATTCAACAGTGCTCCCCTGTCGACCTCAACTTGTTGCAGAATGCTCCTACTTCGTCCCGTGTTCACCCTGCCAGTGCTGCTGCCGATGCCGCTTCAATTGCTTATGCCCCCTCTGTTGCCACTGCCGCTGTCTACACTCAACAACAACAACAGCAACCAGTCGCCACCCAGCAATACCCAGGTTACTACGATGAAAACGGCCAGTACCACTACTACGCCAACAATGTCGATGCAACGGTCAACCAATTTACGTCGACCCTAACGCTGCCGCTTACTCGTCCCAATATGCCGCTCAACAGCCAGGTACTCAAACTCAGTACCCAGGTTACTACGATGAACAAGGTCAATACCACTACTTTACCCAAGAACAATTGGCTCAACAAGCTGCCGCTGCTCAGCGTCAGTAGATACGTTGCGAACTCGCGTTATAGCGGATATTAGACTTGTACTTCATGTAAAGTGGTTCAGTAAAAGAATACATATATTAGATTTTTGACAACTTGTGTTCACTTTCCCGTTGAACTGTCAAAAAAAACAAATTCATAAAACAAATGGCTAGTTTGACAGGCGCCCAAGATCCAACAGGTCTCCTCACGCTCACACTCGCAATCGACTCAACATACCTATCTCTCCTCCCCAAACATCAACAACAATCCGCGCCTCCTTCGACAACGCACTCGGCCATATCTGTAACGCGGTCGGAAGCGTAAGCCAAACAACCACAACTTGCCCGTCGGACTTTCAAACAGCCGTGCCACCATGTGTCCTTGTCTCCTGCTCGTCAACTGCTCCTCCTGTATCCATATCGAATATATACGCGATTGCAGCCTTGTTTTCCGTGTGCCCTGAAGAGAATCCGAATTGTGGATGGAATTCTGAGGCGCATTTGTTAATGTCGTTGCAATCGCCTGGTTTATATGCACCCGCGTCTGGAGATGTTGTTTCCACTGCCGCCAATGTCGTGTCGCCTTTGTGGATCCCATACCTCCTTCCGTGCCTGCTACCGTTGATTCTCAAGCTACCCATTCATTGGAAATGCTGTCGGTAATATTGACCCCACATCACGCAAATGCAACCTGATTCCACACCAACACTTTTGACCCTTGAATACTCAACCAGTTACAACAGCAAGCTTCGCTACGGATCTCTCGAATTTGACAGTTACCTCCACAATCGCCGACGGCTCCAACAATAACACGGGATTTTCGGCGGGACAGGCGGATGATACTTCACCAAGCAGTGGGATGAAAGCTGGTATGGTTGGATTGGGTACAGTTTGGCAGTGAGTTTAGTATCGGCAGGCGTCTTTTTGACGTTCAAGCAACGTGAAAGAAGCGGAGGGAGGAAGCATTGCGGAGGTTGACTTTGTTGGATCGCGGAGTTGACGTTTGACATCTTCAGTTTTTGTGGAAACCTATTTATTCATCTATTGTAGCCTGTTGTTTGTGAATACATTTATTGGCAGTTTGATTTGACTTAGTTTGGTGTATGGGGGTGACAAAGTCAGGGTAAAGAATATATTCGCACTTCAAATGACAACTAAAAACTATACAGAGAGAAAAGAGTGACGAGAGTCCGGCAACATCAGGCAAAAGACAAGTTGATGGCTCCAAGGCTGGCAGTGGCATTGAATTGACCCACGCAGTTGGGTCCATTCCAATCATGCCTGGCATTTCTTGGTTTACAGCTGAACCAATCACCTTGACCATATTCATCCAAGAGGTGGCGTGGTACATTCCGCGGAATCCTGAAGTCGCAAATGTAAGAGAAGTAAGGACAGACGGTAAATAAAACTCTTACCAGTAACAGAAACCTTGATGTTTCCGTACATGGAACCAATAGCCGACGTCGACATCTCAATGGAAGGCTCAGCGAAGATGGGGTCCAACATCATGTCCATAATCTCAATAGATCCCCACTTTGCACTCATCTTCATGGTCTCAAACAACCCAGTCAAGCGTTCCATCTTATGTGTCCCCAGTTGTGTGGAACATGCCCATCTCATTGACTTTCATTGTGTCCATCACTTCAATGTCACCAACGCCAGTGTACAAGTCCACCTTCATTGCCGAAACATCCGCACCAAACATCATGGACCCTTGCTGCATCTTGACCATAACCTCCAACGCATCCACAGGCTCATACACGGACAACTTACCAAGCCGTCCCATAACATTAAACAAAGACCGAACATTCGGACCAGCATAATCCACAACAAAGCGTCACCAGAAACCACAAAGAATACAACTCATCCTGCGGCAACTCACACGCATCAAAGTCTGCAGATTCGTCATTCTTGGCGGCAAGTCATCTGGGAACGTAACCTTCACCGTAAGTTCCATCGCTCAGACCCGGGAAGCTGCTTCACCACAGCTGTAACGTCACACCGATCAAGCGCGCCAGGAATCATACCCCCGCTCTTGATATCGTAGTACACAGAGGCCATCAAGTTCCTCTTTGGCACACGAACAACGGCGACCTGAGCGAGTCCGTTCCGGAACAAGGATCTTGACGGCAGAGAAGTCGGCAGCGAGGAAGGAGTGGTTTCCGACGCGTTCATTTGCGGAGAAGAGAGAGGGTGAGTCGTTGTTGAACGGGGGGGTGCGTGCCAGACGGGTGGTTCGTTTGAGTGTGGGCCCAGCAGAAGTTTGAGAGTGAAGAAGAGGCCGAGGAAGAGAGAGAGGATGAAGACGGTTCTTCGGATGAGGCCTCGTAAGGGGTATTCTTGAGTGCGCACTAGGAGCACTTGGTGGTGTGGTGGTGGTTGGAAGAAGCGGGTGCTTTGTGTCTTCGCGATCGTGTTCTGGACAACGTGGTGGAATCATTGGCTCTTTTTTCACTCTCGTTTTTTGCCCATCCTCGATCGTGTTTTGACTTGAACTTTGGTGGGAAAACGAGGGTTGTGCTTGGCCACGCCTGCTTGGTTGCAACAGAAAGTTCGTTCGAATTCTTTCGATTTGAATGCGTCTAATTTACTTCAAATATTATAGTTGTGAAACATATTTTAAGACTGTTTTTTATTAGTACTGTAAATGAAATTCAAACGATCGAGAACGAGAACTTAAGCCTTAAGAGCATAAGAAGTACGAGTAGTAGTCTCAGACTTTTCAGAGTTTGGACCCTTCACAACAGTGGTAGTGGTGGTAGTAGTTTTACCCATCCTCTTTGAGTTGCGGTGAGATCGAAACGGTCCAACTCAACAACCTTAACCCAAGCCTTGACAAACTCGCGAACAAAGTACTCCTTGTCGCTGGCGTACACTTCAGCCAAAGCACGCAACTGAGAGTTGGAACCAAAGACCAAGTCAACAACAGTCGCGTTCCACTTGACATCTCCAGTAACGGCATCACGTCCCTCCAAAACGGCTCCTCCAGCCTTGGACCACTTAGTTCCCATGTCCAACAAGTTCAAGAAAAGTCGTTGTTCAAAACACCTGGAGTGGCAGTAAGGACTCCGTTCTTGGACCCAGCGTAGTTGGCACCCAAAACACGGAGACCACCAATAAGAACGGTAGTCTCTGGAGCAGTCAAAGACAACAAGTTGGCACGAGCAATCAAGAGCTCGGCAGCGTGAGCCTCGTCTCCTGCGCGCAAGTAGTTACGGAATCCGTCAGCTCTTGGCTCAAGAACAGCGAAAGAAGCGGCATCAGTCTGAGACTCAAGAGCGTCAGTACGTCCCTGGGTGAATGGAACCTCATATTAATACCACCAAGAGCAGCAGCCTTCTCGATGGCAACACCTCCAGCCAAAACAATCAAATCAGCAAGAGAAACCTTGGCCTCAGAGGAAGCGTTGAATTCTTGCTGAATGCTCTCAAGCTTGTCCAAAACTGGAATCACCTCCGCGTTAGACTCCCAGTCGCGCTGTGGAGCAAGACGGATACGAGCTCCGTTGGCCCCTCCACGCTTGTCAGTCTTACGGAAAGTTGAAGCGGAAGCCCAGGCAGTGGAAACCAATTGGGCAGTGGTGAGACCGCTCTCGTTGACCTTGGCCTTGAGGGTAGCAATGTCTTGTTCAGTGAGAGCTGGTCCAGTAGCAGCTGGGACTGGGTCTGCCAATCAAAGACTCAGAAGGAGCGAGAGAACCCAAGTAACGAGTGGCTGGACCAATGTCACGGTGAGTAAGCTTGAACCAAGCGCGAGAGAATGCATCAGCGAATGGTCTGGGTTCTCAAAGAAGCGACGGGAGATGACGTTGTAAGCTGGGTCCTCCTTGAGAGCCAAGTCAGTAGTGAACATAACTGGAGCGTGGGTCTTTCCGGCAATGTGGGCGTCTGGGACCTTTCCGTCCCGGTTCCGTTGGCTGGAATCCAGAGCTTGGCGCCAGCTGGCTCTTGCTGAGGACCCATTCGTAGCCGAACAAGTTTTCAAAGTAGTTGTTGTCCCACTGGATTGGGTTGTTACTGTTTGAAATTGTCAGCTTCACACTGAAAGTATCAGAGAAGTACTTACGTCCAGGCTCCCTCAAGACCAGAAGTAATGGTATCCGCTCCCTTTCCAGTTCCGAAGGTGTTCTTCCAACCAAGACCCTGCTCCTCGATGCTGGCACCCTCTGGCTCTGGACCAACGTGGCTGGGTCGCCGGCACCGTGTCCCTTTCCAAAGTGTGTCCACCAGCAATAAGAGCGACAGTTTCCTCGTCATTCATGCCATACGGGCGAATGTCTCACGGATGTCTCTGGCAGCCAAAAGTGGATCTGGGTTTCCATTTGGACCCTCTGGGTTGACGTAAATCAAACCCATCTGGACAGCGGCAAGTGGGTTCTCCACTAGTGATAAAAGTAAACAACTTGTCGAAGAGGGGAAAACTACAGTCACGATCACCAGTGTAACGCTTGTCATCCAACCAAGTCTTCTCAGTACCCCATAAATCTCGTCTTCAGGGGCCCAAATGTCTTCACGACCTCCGCGAAACCAAAAGTCTTGAGACCCATTGAGTCAATCGCAACGTTTCCGACAAGGACAAACAGATCGGCCCATGAAATCTTGTTTCCGTACTTTTGCTTGATGGCCAGAGCAAACGACGAGCCTAGTAATGTATTTTTGGAATGTGTTAGTAATTTGATATCACATGTCAGTAATTGAGTGGCGCTAAACAACCATCCATATCCCATCCCCCCCTTCAACGAAAACAGACGCAAAAAGAATCATTACCTTGTCGAGGTTTCCGTTGTCAGGCCATGAGTTAAGTGGGGCGAAACGTTGTGCACCAGAACCAGCTCCACCACGTCCATCAGTAACACGGTAGGTACCAGCAGCATGCCATGCCAAACGAACAAAGAGAGGTCCGTAGTGTCCATAGTCAGCTGGCCACCAGTCCTACAAAGCAAATACATAGTTGAGTACAAATGATCACGCAACCTGTAAAACAAAAACAAGCAAACCTGAGAGTCAGTCATGAGAGCCTTGAGGTCAGCAACAAGGGCATCGAGGTCAAGAGTCTTGAACGCAGCCGCGTAGTCAAAGTCCTCGCCGTATGGGTTTGCGCCGTTGGATGGGTGCAGTGGTGCAAGGTTGAGCTGGTTGGGCCACCAATCGGCGTTTCTTGTTGCATTGGTAGTCGTGCGTGCATGTGCGATATCACCCGAGAGGAATGGGCACTTGCTGATGTCGCCTTCAGTTCCTGCAGTCATTTTTTTGGAGGTTGTTTATGGGAGACTTTGTGAAAGCCTCTCCTCAATTTCTTTTCTACTTCTGAATTGATTTGAAATTCTGGAACAATGCTTTCATGAGGCTTCTTTCACGACTGGACACGTCACTAGAAATTTCGAATTTTGGTTGATTTGAAGAGAAGTTGAGCTTGAAACGGAGGGCAAGGTTCGCCGGGGTTGGTTTCCGATCCGGCTCAAACCGGAATCACTCATCCTATTCGTTTGTTTACTTCCGCAATATAGTTTTCGGCAATATAATCATTCCAATGGTGTCATTGCTTCATGGGGCTGGACCATGAAAATGGGACCAGTTGATTGTTCAAACCCATTCCAGAATCCTGTATCTGCGAGGTCAAGTGAACCTGCAACACAGAAACAGTACACGATTTTACGAATTTGAGGAAGATTATGACTTAGAAGACGACTTTGTCCAAGACTTTTTAGCGGCAAGCTGCAAATATGCTTTTACCTCACATAAACATCAATGAGCTGTGAATGGGGTTTTTTTCAAGATTGAGGACTGATGCCTGAACGTGTCATCATACTTTGTGTTGTGGAAGAATATTGAGTTGGCGTTGAATTACAACAATTTGGACACTCGGCGGAGAGACAGAGGAAGTGAAAAAAGCTCTCTGATTATTAGTTTCCGTTAAAGAGACTAGTTTCCCTTCCTTTTCTCTGACTAAATCGACTGGTTGTCAATTAGCTTGCCTCCCCACCACTTCTACGACCAGTATCCATCCGTTCAATGGGAGCTGAAGCATCAAGACAGGGTGAGTCATCGCCATACAACGAGGTACCAACCAACCAATTCTCAAACCAACTCTTGACAGCATCGCCCACCGTCCCTCAATCGAAACACCGTCCACACAAATCACCCTCACCGACCAACAAACAAATGCGCTAATCCAATCGATGCTACGCTTCGGCTCTCCCACCTCCGATTCGAAACAATCGCAAAAGATGCTTCTCTCGATTCAACAGACCATCCACCATTATCGCTGCTGGAAAAGGAATATTCAAAACATGCAAAGCCGCTGTCAAAGCGCAACAAGAAGTGGATGCCGTCAGTCCCGCCTTATCTAAACGCAAGTCATTACAACCTCCCATATCACCACAATCAACAACGCTTCAACGGTGAACGCTACACTTTCATTCAACGATTCGTGAACTTGACCTACTCACTGGAAGGATACATGATATGAAGGATTTATCTCATGGCCTTGAAGAGCTCACGAAGGATTTATCAGAGTTTGAATTCCCGTTGCCGCGGAATTGGGATATCGATGGACTTGGACAGATGATGCTATGCTCCTGTATGGCGTTTATAAACATGGATATGGGAGTTGGCAGTTGATTGAACAGGATGAAGATCTTCCCTTCCGTGACCGCTTTTTCCTTGGCTTTGGAGGATAAGAAGCCAAAGATAGGCAGTTGGTCATCGCGTTGATCTTGTGCTCAAATATTGAAGGAGGAAGAGGAGGAACGGTTGAAACTGGATCCCGAGGCTGAAGATGATACAGACGAAAATCGTGTTGGAGTATCAAAGAATTCGGAGATGGAGATATGCCAAAGTGGCTCTCCTTTGTGTTGCATACGTTTCTGCCTGCTCCGGTCGAGGACTTTTTTGGCGATAGTCAGAATGCACACGAATAACCTCATATTCACAATTAATTCTTTACATTCATTCATGAACACTTCATTATACTTATATCGGTCTAATGAACCTTCTTTTTCTAATACCAACTTCACTATTCCAGGCACTAAAAACTAAACTTCATCTCTAAACTGCATTATTCTCATCATACAGCACGAACAGCCCTTCTCTTAAATCCGCCAACGCCATCTTTAGCAACATATCCCTTTTCTTTGTTACTTGAGCAACCTGTTGCACTAACAGTTCAATCGAAACGTTTAAGTTCAAGCAGCCCAACGAGATGGTCCACATGTTGGTCAACGAGTCAACTTCTGCGCGAGCTGGGCTAGATTAAACTGTAATCTCTCGCGAGCGAGATTGTCGATCAAATGAAACATGAGACAATAACTCCATTTTAAAGTTCCGTGACTGTCTTGTAAAACCTGCTTTGCTTCAATCGGAACCTCCATTTTTTGTGGCGTGTCAAAGAGAATGAAATCCTCTAGGCAATCTGCCTTGGGCACACTGTGTTGAATCATCGGGGCTTGTGATTCAGTAAAATAAAAGTGCGAGTGGTATTCATCGATGGTTTTCAAACATTTCCAGCAAAATTCGTGACGACAATTTGGGCATTCTGTAGACACCTGTCCACTTTCATTAGCAATTGATACAGAACATTTAGGGCACTCTTTTGAGCAACAGTTAGATCTCAACCCAGTACAACACAACAAAACCTTACTTTTAGTGTTGGCCGCAATCCATGCCATAGACTCATATTCTCTAACCTTTGTCATCCAAGAGGAAGCAATAGCACACGGTGCAGGCTCGTGGTTCGGGATTTTGCAAGAGAAGCAGAAATTATGATCACACGAGCAAGTGACGGTTGGAATGAATGACTTGTCGTGAAGCATTGAAATATTGTCCCAAGAGATGAAGTTGGTGCAATCAGGCGCAGCGCATTCGGTTAGTGCCAAAGAATTCTTTGAATATGCTTCAAATTGAAGAGATGCGTATTTGTCAGCAATAAACTGAGTAGAAAGAAGAGATACAGTGTTGGGAGAGAGAGTTTGGGTGCATGCTGAGAAAGGACACTTGATCTCGCTGATTTGTTCGTTGATAACTTTTACCCAAATGTAGTGCGACCAAAAGCTCTTGCACATCGCATGTCCACACTGAAGAGCAAAGACATCGTTATTAGCTTGCGTTCCGTCGTGGTTGCAAGCGGGGCACTGGAGGAGTTCATCTGGGCGTTCCTTGATGATCAATTCCTCCATTTCGTTCAGTGCTCGATGTTGATCACGCAGTTCTTGGACTAGATGGACGGTGTAGTGACTAGTTGGAGTCAAAGTGATTTCATCACTGCTGTTGTGGCACTCGCGCCAAATTTCGTCGTCGGAGTCGGAGTCGTAACGAACATCATCTAGGCTGCTGAATTCAGACCAAGTGTCGCTGTTATCGTCCAAGTATTTAGTGTCGCTCATAATACAAAATTCTGTTGGGCAATGATTTAAAAAGGCCTTTCTTAACGGTTGCTTCTTGAACCACGTTTGAGTCGAACATGAGACCTCACGTGAAAAAATAAAAACCATGAAGATATTATGAGGAAATGTTGTATAATGCCTCAAAACTGACTCAAAGCGCGTACCTCTCTTCCAACGTTGCTTTCAGAAAATGATCCCTTCCCCTTGTATCTTATATCGCCTCGTGTTGCTTTAATTTGTCTCATTTTATTTATTAGTTGTTTTGAAGGTTCGGTCGTTTTGGTTTATGGTATCGTGCACTTTTTATTTTGCTCCTTTAAGAACTCAAAACGTATCGCTTCCCTTTTGACACTTTCCGTACTGCCTCAAGCAATGCCTTCCTCTTCTTAGTCACCAACCCAACCTTTTTTACCAACACGTCAAATGATTCATTTTTCAAATACTTACTCAACGAGTCAACCTCCTCACGTAGTTCCGCAAGACTGAAGAGAAATAGGTCATGTTCTGGGTTGTTGTCAAGGTGGAACTGGAGGCAATAACTCCATTTTAAAGCTTCCCGAGTGATTTGTAAGTCGTGTTCAATTTCTGCTGGAATCTGGTGTTGCTCTGGTTCATCGAAACGAATGAAACCTTCAATGAAGTCATTCTTGGGGAAAATATATGGTATTGCTGGGATATGGGTCACTCATATAACAACTCCAATGGCTTTCATCAACAGGCTCCAAGCAGCTCCAGCAAAATGCGTGATGGCACTTTGGACATGTCATATTAATGAGAATTCCATCTCGCTCTATGGATATGGAACATTTTGGACAATCTTATTTGCTGATTGTTAGATCAACCCAGAACAACATAAATCCTTACTTCTAGTGTTGGCAGCAATCCAAGCAGCAGACTGATACTCTCTAACTTTTGAAATCCAAGAGGAGGTGATGGCGCACGGTGCAGGCTCATGATTGGGATTCCGCAAGAAAGCAAAAGGAGTGATCACAAGAACAAGTGACGAGCGGGATGAATGACTGGTCGTTCAGCATGGCCATATTGTTCCAAGTGATTACGTTGGAGCAACCAGGTGCAGGACACTGGGTGACAGATGCGACTTCAGTGACTGCTCTTCGAATTGAAGCGAAGCGTACTTTTCAGCTGTTGATTTATCGGATAGACGAGATACAGTTGTTGGAGAGATGGTTTGGGTACAAGGTGTGATAGGACACTTATTGCAGTGCTTTTTTCGCAGTGTACCTTCAACCAGAGGTAATGCGACCAAAAGCCCTTGCACATCGCATGACCGCACTGGAGTGCAAAGACTTCGTTATAGGTTGTTCCGTCGTGGTTGCAAGCGAGGCACTGAAGATGTTGTTTGAGGGTTCGTAAACATTCAAAGCTTCTAGTTCGTTCTTTGTTTGATGCTGTTCACGCAGCTCTTGGACGGAATGGATCGTGTAGAGTTTGGCTGGTGCCATAGTGATCTCATCGTTGTCATCGCTATCACAAGACTCGGAGCCAAAGATTTCGAGATCGTCACGTCGTCGTAATACTCCACCTCTCCGCTTGATTCGGATGTGGGTTACTCTCAACGTCGGAGACTCAGTTTCGTCGTTCATATGCTGAGGATGATTTCTCACACACTTTGAGTGGTAAATCTTGAACCAATTCAATTGAAAATAATAATTAAAAGTAAATCCCATATTCAAATGAAATATTAATTTAAACTGACTTAAAGTTCCATTCAAACTGACCTCCCTTCAATCTTCCACGTTGTTTCAAAAGTCGACCTCCACTTACAACTGGTCACCACAGGACACATCTCTGCCTCATTTGAAATCTTTCGTTCAAGCACGTCACCACGATTTTTCCAGTTGTTGCAATTTACATCAAGTGTTGCAATGCGAGATTTGCTTTAAGTAAGACTTGAGACAGTAGCACCATTTGATTGTTTGAAAGGCATTGACAAGGTTCGTTCAGTATCTGAAATGGATTCGTAAGTATGAAAGTATGGATATCGTGAAGTAGTATTTCTCAAGGCGCTGAACGTCTCTCAACGTATTTAACATGTGTTCATATCGAGATGGTTTTGTGGCGGATTCGTCCGTATTTTCGAAGCGGCAGTCGTGATTGAAGTGATACCAGTCTTGCCTGCAGAACCAACAGAATTTGTGAAAACATTGAAGGCACGTGGTTTGATTCGAGTCGTTGCACTTTTCAACAGAAGTATTGCATTTTGGACATTCTAATTCATATCTGAATTAATATGAGTTATGAATCGGAATATTCTGTACTTACTTTTCAAGAGGACAAAAAGTAACATATTCTTCACTTTTGCTTGGCTGTGTCTGACGACCTCGCAAGGAGCAGGGTCATGATTTGGGATGTGGCAATTGAAGCAGAATGACGCGCCGCAAGTGCACGAAACGGGTGTATAACTTTCCAAACTATCCGGTTGCGCACATAAAGGACGTGGTGATTTTTTCACTTTTCCAGAGAACGAGATTGCGTTGTCACAGGTGCGGGATGGACAGCGGATAAGGTTTGGCGAGTCATGAAGAAACTGCTCGAGCATAAGATTCATGTACTGAGCTGCAGTAGCCTTGTCAGAAAGCGCCACGATTTGAGAGTGTGTTGGCTCGGCGGTGCAGCCTTCATGCGGACATTTGATTGGTGAGATTCCTTTGGGGACTTTGTCTCGAAGGTAGTAGCACCAGCGGGCTTGCATATCAAATGCCCACATTCGAGTGAATACAATTCTCTACCTTGTTTCAAGCTGTCATACTCGCACCCGTGACAAAATACAGGCTCGGTATCCGTCTTTGAATTGTTCAAGTCTAATTGGTCAAAGGATTCAAGGCACAACGCGTAAACCTGATTGATAGAAAGCACAGTAAAGCTTTCTGTCGCTGAAGTGGCATTTGCTGCTTGTACGGCTTTGCTGGTTGATGCACGGCCAGATTCACGCCCATAACTTCGGGATCATCAAACCATTCGTCATCACTGCTTTGCTCAGAATCGCAGAAAGAGTTGATGCTTGATGCATCAGAATCATCAGGTCGCTTGGGTATTCAGCATTCGATTTGCGAGATGTTTTGATTCCAGTTGTTGTTTTCCCGATATTTCAGATTCCAATCTGGTGTTCTGCAACGAGGTTCAACGCTTTGTTGTTTAGATGATATAATATATAGAATAAGTCTTTAGTCCTTTAGTGATCTAAGAAAAGGGAATTAAAAGAGTTACAATGTCGTCGCTCAGTGTCTCCCAAGACTCCTCTGGAGCAATCACAGCGACGCTCTCGCTGTCGTCATCGCTGCTGTCGTCGTTCCCGTCGACGGCGAGCCAAGTGAGCGCCTCGTTCGACGGCGTGTCTGTTCTGCCGCACCTTTGCGATGCGGTCGCGGGCTTTCTTCTTTCGCCAAAGCCCAGTTTCGCCGATTCGTGTCCGCCGGGGCTTTCGGCGCCGTGCTTAGTAATCAAGTGTCCGGTGTTGCAGGATTCGGTTCAGACGAGTGGGACCTACCAGATCAAGGTGTGTTCTCTGTTTGCTTGAAGGAACCGTGACTCACTCCGACTTGGCAGGCGAGCTTCCAAGTGTGTCCATCGGGTCAGAGTAGCTGTGGTGCGGGGGGATCGGTGACGGCGGTTCCAGTGGCCCTGGTTGCAAAGGGTGGACTCCTGGCGCAAACAATCCAGCAACCACTGCATCACCATCGCAGCAACCAACTGATAATGGTGGAAGCAGCGGTCCCTCTGGAGTCGTAGTGGCCGTTATCGTGGCTGGTATACTGCTTCTCCTCGGGATCGCTGGTGTGGTTGTTATCAGAAAGAGGGAACAACGCAAGAGAAGGCGCGAAGACACTCTGCGTGATTTGACAGAAACGTACCCGACCGAACCGGTTTCTTTCGAAACAAGAGGCGGTACGCCAGGCCCGGCACCTATTCCTTTGAAACAGCAGAACCACGAATGCACTTTGAACCTCCTGTCAGCCCCGCGCCCGTTATTCCAAGTCCTCCAATCAAGCAAGAAGCACCACAAATCGACTCTTTGCATGAACAGGAGAAAAGGCTTGAACGTCTTCGCGCTGCTGTCGATTCCCCTGCTCCACAACCGAAATACCAATATTGCTTTTAACAATGCGCCACCTGTATCTTTGAGTGCATTAGAGAGACCAGCCAGTGGTCAAAATGTTCGGAACGATGTGCCAAAGAAGGAGGAAGCTGTCGTACCACACAACAACCTCAACAGCAACAACCTGTTTATATGCCGCAGCACAGCAGTACGTTCAACAGGATCAGCACTACGGTCAGTATCCATCCCAGCAGCAGTACACTGCCTATCCACCTGGCGCTGCATATGCCCCTCAGTACCCACCAGCTCAATATCCAGTTCAGTACGCCCCACAGCAGCAGCAATACCAACCCGTACAATATCCACAAGGACAACCAGCTTATCAGTACTACCCTGCAGGGCTCCTGTTCCTCAACAATATATTCCTCCACAACAACAACAACATTTCCAATCGCAACCACCTCAACCTGGTTTCGGATATCAATGAGGCCATAGTGTACGCTACCAATTCCTTACATTTGACTAGAGAACGTTTTTCCCATAAAATAAACTAATAATGATCAGAACTTGGCACGTGTGTCATCATTTTTTTTCGTTTGCCATCAACCAGCCTGAGATCTCCATCTCCAAATTGAAAGTTGATCCCAAAAGCATCGTTCATGGCCACTTCACTTGTCCAGGTTGAACAAGGTGCAGCAGGTGTTGTGACTGCGACGCTATATCTCACGAGTGGGTACTTGTCGGACGTCAGCTCGAGAGACGATACTATCGTTGTCGAATTCGATTACAGTGATACCGCCACCATGCTCTGCCAGACGACAGGGTCACTAGACAAGTCACCTTGTCCTCTCAGTATGTTCTCTTTGCGTAGCTGCGCCTCTGTATCTTGCACGGGCCCAGCACCAGCCGTGGATGGAAGTTCTACTGAATCAATGGCTGCCAGTATTTCCATCTGTCCAAGCACGAATTTGAGCTGTGGACAAAACCAGGACTTGATTACCTCAGACCTGTTTACGTTTGCTGGAAGTGGAGGTGGTGGAAGCCCTGGAGGCGCAAATACTCCAGATCTCCCTGCCAAGACAGGACACAACCACGGCGGGTGCAGGAAAGGCAACAACTACTACTACTGGTGGTAACGGGGTTGTGACTACTACTACAAAAGCTGGAATCTCTACAGCTACTATTGACGCCACCGCAACAGTATCTACAACTGCCTCAACACCAGCGGATAACAGCAGTGGCTCAAATACTACGTTAATTGGCGTCGGAGTTGGAGTCGGAGTTGCGATTATCATGGCGATCGGGATCTTATGTTTCTTCCGCCGCTCAGTGTCTAAAGAACGTATGAACCGTGCAGACTTTGGGCCAGAAGGATCAAAGCCAATGACCGCCGCTCCACTTCCAAAGAACCCGGCTTTCAACTCCTCAGCGCCTGTGAAATTGGATGAATTGGAACGCGCGGAACGAGCTGCGAAGGACGCTCCGTCTGCAAGAATGCCGTTGTTTGTTCCACAGCAGCCTGTGCAGCAGCAACAGCAACCGGTTTATGTCGCGCAATATGTTCCTGTGCCGGTTGTTGTCGCTCCTCAGCAGCCTACTCAGTACCCTGGGTATTATGATGAGCAGGGACAGTATCACTACTTTACGCAGGAGCAGCTGGCTGCTCAATATGCCCAGGCGCAAGTGCAGCAAGGGTTGGAGGTGCACCCACATCCAGAGGCACAGCAGTATCACGGCAGCCAAGACCTGTACAGCAATAGAAAAGGGTTTTAATTAGTTTTTTATCATGGAGAATATAGAATTGACATATATTATGAAACATTTACTCGTCTAGGCTTTTTTTTGATCAAAACACAGCCTCATCAAACCGACAACATCACGGAATTTGATCCCGATATTATGGATACCTCACTCATTCAAATCGAGCAGAGCAAGTCCGGTCGTGTGACTGCCACTCTCTACCTCAACTCTCTGTACCTCTTCACTGTCGGTTCTAAAGATGATACGATTAGTGTTGGCTTTACGTACTCGGATACAAACACGTTACTATGCAGTACGACTGGATCTGCGACTCGCTTCAAGTCATGTCCCTCTGAAATGTCTTCGCTCATTTCGAAATCCTGTGTGTCAGTTTCTTGTTCAGGGTCTGCGCCGATTGAGAGCGGGCAATCGATGCAATCTGTTACGGCGGATCTTACAATCTGTCCAAGTAATAATCTGAGTTGTGGAAGACATAGCGATACTTTGGTTTCGGATTCTGTGAGCTTGATGGGAAGTGGAACAGTTCCCATCACAACTACACGGCTGCTGCCAATCACATCGAAAATTGTTCCGACTACCACTGAATATGTTGAACCAACTACAACTACTTCTGAGGTTGATGAATCGCCAACAGCAACTGTCACATCGACTGCGATTCCACAATCAGGAGCAGGGAGCAGCACAAACCCTGCTGTGATTGCTATCTGTGTTGCAGCTGGCATTATTATTTTGATCGCAATTGGATTAATTGTGTACTGCCGTCGCTCTATTTGGAAAGAACGTATGAATCGTGCAGGGACTGACAACGACACGTTCAAGGTTTCAGAATTGGCGAATGCTCCAACGCCACCACCGAAAACGAATGCTGCGTTTAATAATGCTGCTCCTGTGCCTTTGGGAGTATTGGAGAAACCCCTCGATGTTTCTGACAGTCCATCGCCACAGCCTCGCGAACCCCCTGTTCTTCTTTCACAACAAGGCAACTATATTCCACAGGCGCAAGTTCATCCTGCAGGTTTAGTATCACGTGTATCTCAACCGTATCACGGACAAGTTGAAGCTCATCCATCGCAGCTGGCATTACCGCAGACGCCACAATATCCCGGATATTATGATCAGTTTGGAAACTACTACTTCTATAGTTCAGCAGAGTTACAGCAGCAGCAGCAACAGCAACAGCAACAACACAGCCAATATCAGCAACATCAATATACACATTGACCTCTTTTGTATTACATTTTACTCAATTCATTTCATATCGTCTGCACGAGGAATATAATCATATCGCCATCATTTACTCATCAACTCAAACTGCGATTCGTCTCGCACAAAAATCCAGTTAACATTCTTCTTTTCGCTTCCAAAAGAATGCGATATACTTCTAAGGCCGCGTTATACAGGTATGGTTATCGAAAGCACGCGATCCACTTCCAATCAACACAGTCGCAATTTTCAATACATCCGTTGGAAACGTTGCGCGGACTGCATCAATGCTTGAAATATAACAGTCTCGCAGAGAGATTTCAGAATGAACGTCTTCTCGAAACGGAACAGCCGTGTGAACCAACACTGAGAATCGTTTCTCTAAACCAAAGGACGGCGTAACAACTGCACTTCCTGTTGGGCATTTCACGTTTTCGATGTCTTTGGGAAGGGAATCCAAGTATTTTTGTAACTGAGGCCCAGCTTCTGCGTGAACTGATCCATCAACACTTTGGATCGGGTATAACTGTCGAGTGTGGTCGATTTCGTGGCCGCCCCAGAGACTGGACATATCAGACTTTGGTGGGGTTGGTGTGAAGGGTATGTTGGCCCCCTTGGTGATGTATGGTAGTCGGCATCCGACAAGGTATTTGTTTGTGGGTACTATGAGGGCATCGTAGCGATTTGGTAGAGAGAGGATGTTTGGAGTGTGTAACACGCGGAATTGGAGAATAAGTCTTTGTTGTATCATAGCTTAAGAGTTACAGATCTGTACACTGAAGATTCCAGGATCAAAAGAACAGAAGGTCCTGGTTTAGAAAGCCACGCAAGCGATTATATTTAAGAAACGATGAGTCACTTGGTTTTCCTTTTTTCGAAAACAAACAAAAGCATTATCAAATGGTTCGGTTGAGCTCTACCATACTTCCTTGACAGCTAACAGATTCCTCTAAAAGGGCGGAGGAAGACACGACATCTCAGATACAACAAGAGACCCTTGTCCATACATTATCGTCTATGACATTGGAGCTGCGTTTGCGATGGGAGCTATTGGTGGATCCATCTGGCACGGATTCAAAGGATACAGAAACTCACCACGGTGCGTGAGATACCTAACGTAGAGTGTTATTGACTTGTTGGAATAGAGGAGATCGATTCGCTGGAACCATTGCTTCTGTCAAGTCGAGAGCCCCGGTTGTTGGAGGTGGATTCGCTGTCTGGTCTGGTCTATTCAATGCTGGTGATTGTACATTAGTGGCTATTCGTGGAAAGGAGGACTCATGGAATGCTATTATGGTGAGTTTCTTTGCGATTCTCTTTAGCTGTCACGGAATCTGTCGGCATTGGTCTCTGCCATATCATACCATACCTGTTCATCAAAGGTCGAAATTCTAAAGGTTTAAATGATAGGCTGGTGCTGCAACTGGAGGAATCTTGGCCGCTCGTTCAGGACCACAAGCAATGGCTGTTTCCGCTGCGTTCGGAGGAATTATTCTTGGTATTATGGAGGGAGTTGGTGCCATGTTGGGAAGGCTGTCGTCGGATGCCTACAAACCAGTTGCTCCTCAACTTGATCTGCCGGCTGCTCCTCCAGCTGCTCCAGCGCCATCAAACAATGGCGATGCACCAGTTGCAGAAAAGCCAGCTCAAAAGCGAGGATTCTTTCAGTAAAACAGTAAACTATTTTGAGGAAGTTAGGGGAGTGGCCTTTTTGTTTCTGATGAAGGGATGAATGCGGCTATAGTACAATACATCATTTTTCATTTTATACACGCGATTTTGGAGTTATGATACAATGTCAATAGCAACGTGGATGATGATCCATTTGTGTTGGTGAAAAGTCTCCAAAACCAAGGCCTTCTTGTCTCACACAACTACAGCCTTGAATCATCAAAATGTCGAATCCCTTTGAAGAAATTGAGGTGTGTACTTGATACCTAAAGGAGGACCTTCTCTTTGGATGATACAATCTCCCACTGGCCACCTCATTAAACACCCATCTCTCCACCTCCAAACCAACCAGGACCAAGATGGAATCCGAATGTCATGGAACGTGTGGCCATCGAACCGTCTTGAAGCGACCCGAATGGTAGTGCCCATTGGCTGTCTCTACACTCCCCTCAAAGACCGCACTGCCTTGGGCCTTGGTCAGCCCCTTGGCTATGAACCAGTTGTCTGCAAAGGAACGTGCAGAGCCATCTTGAATCCTTACTGGTGCGTGACTGGCGAAGGATCGTATTTTTGTATTGACTGTCAACATTGAAAGCCAAATTGACCCTCGCGGAAGAGTCTGGAACTGTCCCTTTTGTCTGCAGAGAAACCAGCTTCCTCCTCAGTACGGCGATATTACCCCTCAGTCTCTCCCACCTGAGCTCTTGCAGCAATATACTACTGTCGAGTATGTCTTGAACAAACCACCAACCTTGCCACCAGTCTTCTTGTATGTCGTCGACACGTGTTTGGAAGAGGATGATTTGAAGGCGTTGAAGGATTCATTGGTTGTCTCCTTGTCCCTTTTGCCACCAAACGCTCTCGTTGGATTGATCACTTATGGAACCATGGTGGGAGCCATTTCAGCTAGTTGAATCGATGTTAATCGGAGTATTTTGTTATCGTAGACTCAAGTTCACGAGTTGGGTTACAACGAGTGTCCAAAGTCTCACGTTTTCAGAGGAAGCAAGGAGTATACTGCCAAACAGATTCAGGAGATGTTGGGTTTGGGTGCTGGAGCTGCTGCTAGACCTGGTCCACAAGGTCCAATGAAACCTGGCCAGCCAATGCCAGCGGTGCTGGAGGCGCTCAAAGGTTAGTCACCCTCTATTCACGCCCATTCACATAACTGTGTTGTTAGATTCTTGATGCCAATCTCGCAATGTGAATTCACATCACCACAATTCTCGAACAACTCCAACGTGACCCATGGCCAGTTGCCCACGACAAACGTCCTCTTCGTTGTACTGGAACTGCCCTCAGTGTCGCAGTTGGACTTCTCGAAACATCTTTCCAAAACACTGGTGCCAGAATCTTTTTGTTCTCTGGAGGTGCATGTACAGAAGGACCTGGTCTTGTTGTTGGAAACGAATTGAGAGAGCCTATTCGTGGACACAGTGATATTGAGAAGGACACTGCAAAACACGTGAAGAAGGCTACCAAGTTCTACGAGAGTATTGCAGCGCGTGTGACTGAGAAGGGTCATGTTATTGACATCTTTGCTGGTTCGTTGGATCAAATCGGTTTGATGGAAATGAAGAAGTTGGCGAACATGACCAACGGTTTTATGGTTCTCAGTGACAGTTTCAACACTGTTGTGTTCAAGCAATCATTTATTCGATTGTTTGAGAAGGATCAGAACGGGTTCTTGACCATGGGTTTCAATGCTACTCTTGAAGTTCAGGTGTGTTCACTGTTTAATATCCGCTCTCTCAAGCTAACTTCATGTACTAGACCACAAAAGAGTTGAAGGTCTGTGGTTTGATTGGTCCTGCCATTTCCACCAACAAGAAGGCCCCTTGTGTTGGTGAAACGGAGATTGGTATTGGTGGAACCAACGCATGGAAGCTCTGTGGAATCACTCCTAAGACTACTGTTTCCATTCACTTCGAAGTCGCAGCTCAGCAACAGGTTCCTCCGGGTACCAACTCACGAGGATTGATTCAGTTCGTGACAATGTACCAACACTCTAGGGACAGTACAGACTTCGTGTTACAACTATTGCGAGAAGGTTTGTATTTTAAGTTTGGCCTCCGTGTGATTGACTTTCTGTCCATTAGTTTCGCTGATGGTAGCAGTCCTGATATCAACGCATCCTTCGACCAAGAGGCCGCTGCTGTGCTTATGGCGCGAATTGGAGTATTTAAAGCTGAAAACGACAACATCGCAGATGTCTTGAGATGGTTGGACAGAATGTTGATTCGTTTGGTAAGTTATTCTCGTTACAAAACCCAACAAATACTGACGTTGGTTTACTTGCAGTGTCAAAAATTCGCAGACTACAGAAAAGACGACCCAATGTCTTTCCAACTCGCAGAAAACTTTTCTATTTACCCGCAATTCATGTTCCACCTGCGACGATCGCAATTCTTGCAAGTCTTCAACAACTCGCCGGATGAAACCGCGTATTACCGCCACATTCTCAACGGTGAAGACGTCAACAACTCGCTCATTATGATTCAGCCAACATTGATGGCATACACCCTCAATGGACCACCAGAGCCTGTCCTTTTGGATTCCATCTCCATCAAACCAGACACCATCTTGTTGTTGGATACGTTCTTCCATGTTCTCATTTGGCACGGAGAAGTCATTGCTGGATGGAGAAAGGCAAAGTACCACGAACAACCTGAGTACGTCAACATCAAGGAGTTGCTGGAAACTCCTAAGGCTGACGCTCAAGAGCTCTTGTTGGATCGTTTCCCAATCCCACGTTACATTGACACGGATCAGGGTGGTTCGCAGGCCCGTTTCTTGTTGAGTAAGGTGAACCCTTCCAACACTCACCAGAGCCAGTTTGGAGCTGGTGCGGCTATTCCAACGGATGATGTCAGCTTGCAAGTGTTTATGGAACATTTGAAGAAGTTGAGTGTGACAGGAACTAATTGAAGCACAGGATGAAGTTTTGTTGAATTGGGTTTTATGCGAGGGATGGTTAAATTGACAGATTCGAAAGAATAAAGTCAGATATGGATGTAAACTATTTATTGACGAAGATAGGGTAGAAGAAACACGACGCTCATTAGATTGATTCAACTTGTTTCATGAGTCTTCCAATTCTGCTGTTACCAAGTTCTTGATTTTGGGGAAAGTGACGCGTTCTTCGAGTTGATTCTGCAGTTATATGGTGAATATTGATGTAAACGAATAAATGCCAACAGACCTGCGACCAAACCAACATCTTCAACAATGATGGAAGCTTTGGATTCCGTTCTTGGCACTGTGCCTTCAAAATAGCCGCATTCAATCTCCAGCGGTCTTGAGACGCTGGCTGTAGTCCAATAAACCAGCCACGGGGGATCCTTGGGACGCGTCGAATGCAAGAAGGGACATTGTTTGCTCCAGTTCTTCAAGGAATTCAGGCTATTTGTGCCGTGTCACAAAGACGCATCGAAGTAATGAGGACAAAGAACTCACATTCTCCTCTCCCCGAGCTGCCAGCTCTTCCTGAGCGAAGTCAAGTGCCTCAACAATTTTACCCTCTCGAATCAACTCAATAAGTTTCTGCTGCTGAAGATGGAAATAAAGACGGGGGTTTGAGTCAAGAATCTGAGGGTACGAGATACTTAGCCTCCTAACACGACATATAAACAAAATACCTCAGGATCCAAGTCATTGACTCGCTCGATGGCTTCATCAATGCGTCCCTCCTGAATGGCTGCACGAATCTTCATACGTTCTTCGATGGACGACAAGTCAACATTTGGCGGCAAACCACTCTCCTGGCTGAACTTCTCACAGCATCCTTGTAACCTTCAATCACGAGATAGTTCATGATGAGTTTGTTGAGGTCTCTGTTTATTGTTTGGATTGGGTTTGAGGGAGTTTGAAGGGTCAGGCCTGGTTTAAAGGGTAGAGAGGCAAAGACAGTACCGTTGTTGATTTTGACGTCGGCTAATTTCTTTTCCCATTCATCGCGGGGGATAGTCTGGTTGAGAAGGGTGGAGTGTGTTTGGTGTGCGAGAGAATCAGGTTAGCTGTTCATGCTTCCACTAAACCCTTACCTTCTTAGTTGATGCTCCAGACTGGGGTTGAGCGGCAGACTGGCAATGGAGGGGACGGTTAGAAGTTGGACAGGCACAGCGTCCAACTCACCATCTCTTTAGGACAAATAAAACAAATAACTTTAAAGTCATTTCTGGTTCATTTCAAAACATACTGAGGTAAAAATCACAGCCCTCTATTCTCCATCGTCTCTGTCAAAATCACACACTCCTTATTTTCCAAGACGAGTTCCCATCTTGACAACATCACCCTCCTTGTACGCAAATTCGAACTTCTCAGGAGCCTCAAACACAAGAACAACAGTAGAACCAAGCTTGAATCCACCAATCTCATCTCCGCGCTTCAACACAACCTTGTCCTTTCCAGTGAACGCCTTCTCCGTGTAAGTTCCGATTGGGAATGTTGCTGATGGTACATCTGGGGTGTTGGTTTTCAGTTCCTAGATATTGTTTGTTAGCTTTGAATGTTGAAATGAATGGTGCAAACCTCATCGAAGTTGATGACAATAGATCCGACGTTAGTAGCTCCAACAGGAATCATGGAGAAGAATCCGTGCTTCCACTGGCCAGCCAACGAGACACGCTCGTTGATTATGAACAAGTTGCGAATCTTTTCAACGATCCATGGAGACACAGACAACAATTCTCCAGCAAAGTGTCTTCTAGTAGTCACAGTCCAGTCAGCTGGAGAATGGAATCGGTGGTAATCTCCAGGAGCCAAATAAATAACGGTGTAATACAACTTGTTTCCTCTGTACAATGCCTGGCTGGCATCTGCGTTCAACTTGGAATCAGTGGCAGCCGAAACATTGTTGGCCTTCTTTCCCAACAAAGCGTCAAGGCTGTATGTCAATCCTTTCACGAGAGGAACTTGTCTGTTCTGTTCATCCACACGTCCAAGGCAAAGAATCTTTCCATCAGATGGGCAAACCAAGTCAGCCTTGGTGTCCACAGGTCGAGCACCAGCCTTAAGTGTACGGTAAAAGAATGTTCCAAGGTTCTCAAAGTCTGTCACGCTTCCAGCCTCCATTTCTTCGAGGTTGCAGTTGAAAGCCTTGCTGTAAGCTCCGTAGAAAGACGATCGGAGAGCAACAGGAACTGTAAGTGAATTGAGCCATCCCCAAGCTCTAGAGACTTCTCGGAGAGGTAGAGCAGCATAGGCACGGACCTGAGAGACATTTGTAAGACACAAACTCAAGGGACACTCCCAACACTTCAAACGGAAAAGATTCACTCAACTGCCCAAGTTCCTTCGACTGCCATATCTGGATCTACAGGTCTTCCGGCCTCGAGGCTCTTCATTGTCGCACGTTGTTTTGTGTGGTATGCATGGAGCCCACCGATTCCAACCAATCCAATGAAAATGACTGGAATAGAAGGAAAGAAGCTGTCTTTATGCTTCTTGTGTGATGACTTGTTGCCATTTGATGAGTTGCTGTTGCTGTTGCTGTTGCTATTTCTGGACGATGCGTATGCCTTGCGTTCAGCCTCAACTTGGGCAGTCCAAGGATAAACTGGAGCTGGACCAAATGGTGACTGATCGCCTGTGTTAAAGTAAACTAGTGTCAATTGGTGTCCATCAGAAGTAACCAAGAAAGGGTAATACTCAACTCTTGTTGTGGGCAAGACGAGCAGAGACTCCACTTGGCAATGCAGAACGAGTGATGGATCTGCGAGAAGCAGCAAGGACACGTGGTGCGAGCATGAGTAAGACCAATGAAAGAGTGATCGCAAGAAAGAAAACTGTTCGTTTTTTCATCACACCAGCGAAAAACTGGATGAATGAAGTGAGATACGAGTACGAGCACTGATGCCAATAGATTGTGATGGTGGAATGGTGATCCTGGTGTTTCACAGTATTGTATTTGTCATAAGCCAAAGAAAATGTCAAGCTCATTTCATCAGATTTCTCATACGAAAGACGTATGGAATATAGAATATGCTTTAGAACCGTGCAACGCGCTTCTCTCCGTTCCAGAACATGAAGCGTGCCCAAAACCTGAAACAGGAAAAAACGTCCAATAACCACCAATGGTCTTCCAACGTCTCATCACCAAGGCCTCCACTGAGAGAAACGTTGCCATTGCCGGCTTCGTCTTCTTCACTACCTACGCCATCTTGCTCCGAACCAACGCTGCCTTCTTTCCTGAAAACCCTCTTGCCTTTGCTACTGACTTCTCTCTTCCAATCGGCTACTTGGCCGAGGATATCTTCTCAGCAGAAGTGAATCCATTGGTCTGGTTGCAGTCACGATCGTGAACTTGGTGTAAGTGTTTCCTTTAGCAACAGCTGCTTTTTCAATATGATGTTCCTTCCCACATATCTGAAACTCATTATTGTATTCCTCCCTCAATTCAAACAGTTCTATCGTTTCCCTCGGTTTCTTGCAAGCTGCCACTATTGCCTGGGCCCACGAAGCTGTTCTTGGAGCTGGAAAGACTGGAGCATGGGTTATGTTCCCGTACGTGAATGTTCTTCACCACAGTGTTGAATCCGTGCTTTGTTCCGGCGCTATTCTTACCGATAATGAGGATTACGCTGATCTTGCCAGCTTCCTGGCTCTCAACCGAACACTCTTCCTCAAATTCACTTTGCTCGTGACAGCTATTGCTGCCTTTGTGTTTGCAAGGGGATGGTCCACTAGCATTGGTCGTGATGGTAGACAGAAGATTGAGAAGAAGGACAAGAAGCAATAATCTTGTTTATGAAACACCTGAGTCACTGTACTTTGACAAATTAATAAACTATTTCGTTCTCTCTAATCAATGAATATCTCATTCCTCCTTGTATTATGTTTCACACGTCAAATGGAAGGGGGTGACACCCCAATTCATCCAAAATTTCATCCCCCAAAAAGGTGTCAGTCCCCTTTCTTTCCGCCACTTTACAGCTCAGAAACTTACTACGAACTGTTAGACCAACCATGCCATTCTCCAAGACTCTTGCCAAGGCCGCCTCTGAGAAGAACGTCATTCTTGCTTCCATCGCTTTCTTCATCACCTTCTCCATCTTGAAGCGAACCAACGCCCTCTACTTCCCTGAGAACGCCCTTGCCTTCTCCCCAGACTTCTCCACTGTCTTT
Organism: Rhizoclosmatium globosum; assembly: GCA_002104985.1. Lineage (NCBI taxonomy): Eukaryota > Fungi > Chytridiomycota > Chytridiomycetes > Chytridiales > Chytriomycetaceae > Rhizoclosmatium > Rhizoclosmatium globosum. The sequence continues at coordinate 58,378 of MCGO01000098.1, read as the reverse complement.
GGTTACGGAGCTGACGATGTTTCTGCTGAGATCAACCCAGCTATCCTCGCTGCCTTGACTGCTGTCAACGTCATGTATGCTGCCAATTTAATTTGTGAAGCTTTCCACAGGCTCTAACCTTGTATACGTAGCTCTATTGCTGCATTCGGATTCTTGGAATCTTCCGTTACTTCATGGGCTGTCGAGTCTCTCGGATCTTCTGCCCTTTTGGTTGTCAATCAGCTTCCAGTTGTTAACGCCCTTCAACACATTGCTGAGGCTGTTCTTTTCTCTGCTGCTCTCTTGACCAACAACAGTGAGTACGCTGGTTTGGCTGGTATGCTCTCCCAGATGAGAAGCATTATTGCTATTGGATCCCTTGCCTTGGCTGCCATTTCTTCCATTCAGTTCTTGAGAACCTGGTTCACTGTTATCGGAAGAGACGGTAGACAAAAGATTGCCAAGAAGGAGTAAATAGGATTATTGTACATATTCAAGAGAGGTTTTGTGTCTATGTTCGTTCAGACTGTTGTGTGTATCTTCTGGGATTGATTTCGTTTATTTATCAGCTAGCGAATAAAGTAGAAGATTTGTTATGAATTCGTTTACCTGACAGTGTTGTATAAAGTCGAGAAAAGTTGAGGCGATATGTATTGTGAAAGTCGAGAACTTTAATTGATGCTACTCTAAATGGAGGTTGTATTAGACATATTCAGTGAAACACAGGGAGGGGTTAGCCAAAGAAATGGTGGTGTTTTGATGTTCTACTCTTCAGAGTTCGTTCCATTCTGCCACAATGGATGAGGCGGAGAGTCTTTGAAAAGCAATCAACAAAAACACCTTCTCAACTTCCACTCAAACAACCAATCAATCATGTCCAGTCCCGGTGTCGCTACTCTCCTTGGGTTCCTCTCCTGTGCAGTCCTCGACCCTATCTTTGGGCTCATTCCTCTTTGCTGCATCGGCGATGACAAGCAGTTCAAGGGGTACTTCCTTCGCGGGTTCTCCATCTGTACAATCCTGTACTCCATCTTCTTCTTTGCATGGGCACCCATCTTTCAGAACCGGTGTAATGACATTGGAACAAGCTACTCCTTCCTGAAAGACCACCCTGACATTACAAAGAACGACGTGTATGATGCATGCAGAACGTATCTTATTTTCGGCCTCGTGCTCGGTTCCATCTTCTTGATCATCGCTGGTATTGCCTTTGCACAAAGTCGCAAGATAATTGCTGCAAGCCAGGCGAGCTTGGGATATTCACGGGCACCAGTTGGTCCAGCGGCACCTTTGGCTCCTATGCCACAGTACCAAAACAACCCAGGTTACATTCCAATTGGATCTGACGCGGAAAAGCAGCCCATCAACCATTAAATTACAATACCCTTGCTTTTCATGTCCGTATCTTGCAATCAATGAATATATGAATAAACATAGTTATACTTTGATTCTTGATGAGCTCATTCGAACTTCGTCATAAAGTGGCGTCCTCCACCACCATACACGCTGCTTCCATTGCGTAAGTATGACACATCGAGAACTTGAATCGTTTTTGTTGACACCATCAGCATTTCCTAACCATTATCTAAAGAAGCGATTTACTCTGTTAACTTTTTTATGGCAAAACCCAACACCCGTCAAGAACGAGATCTTCTGTATGCCCGGATCAAGGCATTTCCACCTGGTCTTGGACTGGAGAAAGAAATCTGCTTGAACACGGCATCAACTACAGTCAATCATTGTCCTGCAACCTCCGAAGACATTGCCTTATTCGCATCGATCGGAGCCAACGAGGAAGAACATCTTTACATTCGCGGATTGGCCTTGTTCGATTGGCGGCAGCTTCGAGTGAACAAGCGCCAAGACTTTGTAGAATCACCCGCAAACTTAAAGAAGGCGTTGGATATGTTCAAAGCCGCCGAAGCTGCAGCTGTAAACTCTACGGAACAAGCATGGTCTTTCCACACCTGCTGCGATCATTTTTATCAGGTTCCAATCATGGAGCGCATTCGAGAGTGTATTCAAACAATCGAGGATGTGTTATACCCAAAAAGGGAAGACCAATTGTATCTCACTGGGTTGAGATCTTCAGTTACCCTATCTCCGAAAGTGCACAGCAAGTTGTATATTTACTGCTTCAATCGATGCATGGTTGCCGCAAACTGCTGCATGTGTGCGAAAGTTGCTTCACCAACCCTGAAACTGAAAAAGTGTGAGCAATGTGAGAGCTTCTATTACTGTTCTCGTGAGTGCCAAAAGTTTCATTGGAATGTTCAGCGGCACAATTCTTTTTGCAGGCCTCTGAGCGTTCTTGAGAAGGGCGATATTGTGAGAGTCAAGAACTTGAGTACCCGTGGAGACTTGAATGGAACCTTCCTTGAGTTGGACACGTTCAGCGAATCTCGAGGAAGATGGGCTGCTACCTGGTTTGGCGGCGGAAACGGTGTTTGGATAAACCTGAAAACCTACGCCGTGCAATGACGCGTAGTGAAGTTACTACTGTCTTGGTAACGGCAGAATTCACGCCTTGATTGATTTTGAAAATGTTGCACCTCATTAAAAGCAGTTCTTTTGTGGCTTCAATCATAACAACTTAGTTACATTTTAAGCAAACAGTGCCAATCATAGATTATACTTCAGAAGCTCGGGACAGGTTTTTAGCCGAACTGTTTATCTGAGGATGGGTGTTTTCTCACATTTATGTCTTTACAGATACAGTTATCACTCACGAGCATGATCGTAGAATATAATTATAAATATTAAGCTGCAAAATTAATGATATGAAGGACATATTATTGTGATAATAGTTTATTCAGAGAAGTTAAAAGTTGAAAACAAGCACTCTAGGACGTTACCGACTCTACTCTTCTTGCAAAATCTTTGGAGAATGAATCAAAAGCCACTCTTTCGTCTCTGGATCCACAGCCTCTAATTCCATGGGAATACTGAAACAAACCTCCTTCCCATCCTTCAAAACAACAGCAAGTTCGCAAAATGCTTCACTTCAAACATCCCTCCCATCCAGAACCAGTCTGAACGCTTCAGTCTTTTTCGACGTATCCTTTCTCTTCAATGTTGCGCTCCGTTCTCCAACTTGAGCAACTGCCTCACCCGTCCATGAAACGTATCCTGCAGCAGCGGTTTCGACAGGCTTTGGATAAAACTTTCCAGCACCCAATGCAATAATCGATGAAACCTTCTTGGTTCTTTGCTCCGCATGGATCACGATATCTTGGCGGATTCTCGTTTGCAAAGACTTGATGACAACATCTTCTGCAAGAGCTTGAACTGTGTGACGTGGAAAGTTACAGGTTGGTGAAGCGAGATGGTGCTGCGTGAGACAGTGACACGATATTCCAGTTGAGGTGTGATTCCCGAAATGAATGCCGTCGTGTCCGTCTGCTGAGAGATCAAAAGACGTGTAGGGTTGTATAACGGCAGATCAACGTCTTCTGAGGTAGTGAGTTTCTTTGAGGGAGAGAAGAAGGAGGAAGCAGTTTCGATTTGAGATGTGAGAGTGTATGTTACGCGGGCTTCGTCTCCACGTGGACTAGCTTTAGAGATGAATGAGAGGGAGCCTGGCAGGCCTGCGAGGTCGGCCTGGGTGAGAGTGAGTGTGAATGGGACTTCCTTCTCGCCGAGAGTGAAGACAATGTTGGTTTCGAGTGGAATTGGGCGAGAGAAGATAAGCTTCTCTTCTGAGTAAAGAACGTGATCGGCAGGTGGAATTCGGAGGGCCGAGGAAACTGAGCCTGTGAACAAGAGCTTGATTGACTTGAACGGCTTCGCTTTTGTGACAGTGAACTTCATTAGGCCTTGGATCGTGACAGTTGGCGTCAGGTGCAAGAGACCATGGGCGAACTGGGCGTGCTCGGAAGTGTCTCGATGCGGAAGTCTGGGAAGGTACAAGCCGTGTTAGATTGGGGTGCTGGTTAAGGGTCGTGGACTTGTAGAGAAGGTAGGCAAAAGTGTAGTGTGATCATAGGATAGGAATAGAGAGGCAGGGCAGGGCGGGGAAAGATGTAGGAGAGTGCGTTAAGTGGCAGTGCAACAACCGTCAATCATTTGAAACTGATTTAAAGAGACACAGAATCTTGGTCGAACAGCATATGAAGGAAAATATGATAAATAGCCTTTATTAACACAGATATGCAACGACAGTCAAGGTGCACAATGTCAATCCAACATGAACACACGATCAGCAATATCACCCACGATCCAATCCATGCCTTCCAGTAGCCGGTCTCCAGTTACTGCACTGCATGATTCAATGTGCCAGTGGTGTGTTTGAATATCTGCCAATTTGAGAATCTACAGCAACAAGAATCAGTACTTCATTCCGAAACCCCTAAAGACTCACCTCTGCGATCTGTTCTTTTGTTCGCGCCGAAGGAAGATCTTGCTTATTTGCGAATATCAACAAAGTCGCGCCTGCGAGTCTCTGTTTCATGAGTTGACAATAAGTCATTGCGCCTTTTACGACATCCTGGCGCCATCTTTAACTTACCTCCTCTTGCAATAAAGCAGCTAATTCCCTCCGGCAGTCCTCCATACGGTCCGGTCGATCAGCACTGTCCACAACCCAAACTAACCCATCCGTCTGCTCAAAGTAGTTCTCCAATAGAACGAATCGATTTCTGGCCTCCAACGTCCCAATATTCAGTTTGAAGCTGAGTTGTCGAAAGGAAGGGGATGGGGGGTGGAAACAAGGTCAGCCCTTTGCGTTCTCTTGAGTTATTGAGTGTGAATAGGTACCCGTTATGCTCCAGCGTTTTAATGTTGAATCCGAGGGTCGGTGAGATTTCAGATGTGTCTTCGCCATTGATGCATTTGAGAATGGTTGTCTTCCAGCATTGTCAAGGCCACTTCGAGAGTATAGTCAGGTAAAACCTTCAATGGTTATAGTTTAAGTGCCTACAGGATAAGAATGCGCATTTCCTTCTCGCGGGCTTTAAGTTTGCGGAGAATCGAGAGGAGTCCCATTTTAGATGTTTTTTATAGTTATTTTCCAAACTTATGCATTCTACTCGCGGCATCTTCTCTTCTTCTCTCAAACAGAATAAAATGATTCACGTCATCGGTAAGGGAGAGATCCAAGGAATCCCCAACAAGAATCCCAATAGTTTGAAAGTAACGAAAAAACAACGAATGTTGTCCCAACAACTCCTTGAAGCCAAAGGACCTCTGATTGTCGGAACCCTCGCTGCCCTAACAATCGGCGCGTTACTTGTGGGTTACAACAGCCTTCAAAAGCGTGTGAAAGGTTGGAACTGTGATTTCGAATCGCTTATCCCCATAGTTCTCAACCCAAATTGCAGCTGCCCGCGCCAAAGGAGTCATCGTTACTGAACTCCTTCTCCATCCAATCAAGTCATGCAAAGGCATCAGTGTCACGTCTGCAGCAATCGGCAAGTTCGGGTTTGAATTCGATCGCTTGTGGATGTTGGTAAAGGAGGAAGACCATACATTTGTGACACAGCGCGAGTGTCCGCAATTGGCGCTTGTTGAGCCTGTTTTGAAGGGGAAGGGCAAGACGTATGCGGAGGGAGGGGAGATGGTTGTTTCTGGGCCTGGGTTGCCGAAGCTTGTTATTCCGTTTAGGAAGTGAGTATTGTGTTTTATTATTGGTATTGAATGTATCTATGTGATAGGACTCTGGAAGGTATGCCCAAAATCACGACGGATGTGTGGAAGAATTCCGTAATTGGATTTGACGAGGGCGATAATGTTGCCAATTGGTTCTCAAAGTTTCTTGGATTCAGAGTACGTCTTATTATCAAGTGCGTTGAAACTGTGCGTCACTTGAATCCAAAGAACACGCCACCTGAGTCGTTGCTTGACGCGGACCAAGTTGGTCAAACTGCGTTTGCAGATGGCTATCCATTTCTTGTTGCATCCACGACTTCTCTCCAAGCTGTGAATGAGCGTTTGCCAAAGGAAACTAAGCCACGCACTATTTACCATTTCCGACCCAACATCGTCGTGTCCCCAAATCCAAACGATGCTTCTGCTGAGCTTACTCCTTTCGCCGAAGACTCATGGAAACTCTTCGCATTGGCAACGAAACGTTCTACATCGCGTCTCACTGCACGCGTTGTCAAATGCCAGGAAACGATATCACGACTGGTGGAGCGTCTGATCCACAAATCACAAAGACCATGATGAAGTTCAGACGTGTGGATAAGGGCAAGAAATATGAGCCTTGTTTTGGAATGAATGCAATCAGCAAACGTGTGACTGGAGTTGTCTCAGTTGGAGATGTTGTTGAGGTTGTTGAGGATGGCATTGTGCATGATGGGAAGCAGGGGATTTGGAGACCTGGAGCGAGCCGTGTTGTTTAGGGAAAATACTTGATTTAGTCGCAATAATAAAGGATGTTGGTTACAGCACCACCACCGCGTATCATTCATGAGATACAACACATATCTATGTATGAGAACCTTTTAATTGGAAGCAACTGGTCCTATTATTTCAGTGAATCACTGGTTGTCGAAATGCCATACAGATTCTCAGTTATCAGACAGAAGTAGAAAGAAATATTGTAAATCTATTTTCTGTACAATAACTGTCAGATCACATTTGCTTTACTCTTAATTGTCACAACATGGTTTCTCTCCTCCCACAATCAGAGGGCCTTTTTACGCTTCTTCTGTCGTTCCGCCCATGCTTGATATCTAACCATCCCTTCATCCGCCATAATTTTGTCCAACGTATTATACTTCAACGCCAACTCCATATGTGTCCATCTACGATGCAAAGTACGATGACACGTTCCACAAACCATAATCCCTCGCGTCCTACAGTCCTCAATTGTGAAAAGCCCTCGATTCACAACTCGTTTATGTGTCATGCGTGGAATCAAGTGATGGAAACCAAGGCGTCTGTGGCAGTAGCATATTTCGCAGCATCCTGGTAACAAATCTTCCGCGTCATCTTCTGCATCGTCATCATCCTCTTCAAATTCATGCTCAATTTCTTTGCTGCTTGAGGTTTGTATGGGTGACTTGAGCTCGTAGATGTAGGATTCTAGAATTGATTCTAACAATCCAATACAGCTTGAAACGGTATTCGCGACGCCGAGATCCATCATTTCAGATGCCACTGATTCCGCGATTTTTTAGCCATGGTATCAATGTCTGTGTCGTCGGAAACAGTTTTTATGGATGGGAGCTCGTAAATGAGCTCAGCAATGTAATTGGACACTTCTTCGTCACAGTCAATGCCAGGCTGATCGAGAATGACGCGGCGGACTACCTTTTGTAGCGAGCGGATTGAAGTATTCATATTTTTGATTGGTTTTGATATTGCAAGAAGTTGTTTTAATATCAACCTTAGTGGATAAGTAACTCAAACAAAGAGCGCACAAGTCCGTCGGTTTCTTTTCCATTCTATTCTAGAAACTAAGCAATAAAACAATATGCAGAAGACGGATTTTCACGACCTTGCGCCGTATAAGTATTGTAAACGGATTCCTGAATAACCAAAAGAGAGACAGAGTTACGGCAATCTCTCTCCTTTCATGTTTTGATCTACTGCAACCGTGTCACTTTGCCTTCAACGCGAATGCACTCAACCTAAGTTTCAAAGAGGAAAACATGACTTTTTAGAATATATTATCAATCAACCTTGGGAGATAATGATGCCGCAAGTTACTGTGCATCAATATTCCAATGCTCAGGCACTTCGAACGGAAAAACTAGGTTTGTATTACCCTCCAATTCACATACTTCCAAGTTCAACTCTTCCAACTCCACTGGCACTATTCCTCCTAACTTGTTGTCACTTAAGCTGAGCTCCAATAACTCCTGTAGTTGTCCAAGCTCCTTCGGAATCGTCCCTGAAAGATTGCATTTCTGAAGATCCAATACCTCCAGTTGGGAAAGGCTGCCAAGCTCAGGCCATAAAAAGGAACTCATCAACGGATTACGGCAAAGTTGCAACCGCAAGCATTTCAAGTTTTTTAGGTTGCTTATTCCGCTGGGAAGGGGTCCCATTAAGCTCGTTCCAGAAAGGCTAATGTCTTCAAGCTTGACCAACGAGAACAACTCCATGGGAATCATGCCACAAATTCCTCTATTTAGAAACAACCATAACGTCTTCAGATTAACCAAGTTCCCAATTGTGGACGGGATTTCTCCAGTCAACATATTTTGTGACAAATCAAGGAGCTCAAGGCTGTGGAGGACTCCAATTTCCATTGGGATTTCACCAAATAGCGAACAACCATTCAAATACAAATAGTGAGGTTTTTGAGATGAGGGAACCATGCACTTGGAAGAGGATTCTGAAATTGTACGGCTGGCTTGTACACCGACAGATGGGATTTAAACTTGCGCGCATATTCGGATTGATACAATAAAGGCGCATTGAAAAAGAGTCGGTCCCAGCTGTAATCCTGCTGTGGTAACGAAACAGAATTTGACAAATTGGGTGGTGGAATGAAGCGACTTAAATTCAGCGAAGCGAATCCATTCGAAGTCAAGAGCCCTTTGAAGGATTTAGAAAGGTTCCGCAGCATCCAAGCGTATCGTGGATGGATCCAACTGATGATTTGGGAAACCACTTCATTTGGGAGACTAGATAGTTGGGTGGAATGCTTCTTTGTTAGACAACGGACTTTCTCGATCTCTAGGATGACTTGGTGATGGTTTTTAGATATCGTAGCTTTGAGAGATTCATTGGATGCTTTGAGTGAATCGTTTGAGGACTGGAGGGAGTCGTGGCTGCTTTGAAGGACGTTCAGGGAATGCTTTTGCGAAGCCAGCTCTGCCAACGTGGTTTGAAGGAGAGTTAAACCATCTGTGCTTCCAGGGTCTGCTGTTGTAGTCGACTTGGTGTTATTGGTCATCATGTTGAAGAATTTCAGGTGGACTTTCACCGGGTGCAAAAATAGTCAATCCAATTTGAGGAGTGGCACAAAGGTTAATGTGGACCAGAAACTAGATAGAATAAATATAACTCAGTAAGGGATTAGAAGAAGAAAAAAAAAAGCAAAAATTCATTACTCAAAGTATTTTCAACAATGTCGAATATATTTTAACTATTTAACATTCACATGCATCATTCAACACTCAACACTCATTTCCGCCAAATACCGCAAACAACATACATTATAACATACTCCTTCTGTAACTCCTCAAACACATCTAAAGCTACTTCATAACTCATAAATCCCTCCACGAAGAATATTCACGAATGCAACGGTTGAGGATTTTTGGATTCACCTTCTCTTTCCTCTTTGGAGGTCCCACTTCACAGAAACTACTTCAATGTCGAGTGAAAGATGGGACGCCTCAAAGATTCTGCTGCCTGTGCCCTCTGAGACACGACTTGAAACGCGGTGAACTGTGAAGGTAATAATAAGATAATAAAAAGGATGTTGGCAACAGCACCACCACCACGAATCCAAGGCATACACCACATATCCACTTACTCCAACACACACCAGCGACACTACTATTCGGTGGATGGAGTTGAGCACGCCGTCGTTGTTGTCGGAGAACGAGTTGTGTTTGAAAGCGACTGCCGAGCCACGCGCACGTCGACGCTTCCTCTTTCTTCTTCAGCCAAAAGCATCGAATTCGACTCTTGTTCAAACACCGTCGCAATTCTCACTTCGAATTCGCTCTTGAACAACGGCCCCAGTTCCCTTTCCCGCAACGACCCTCTTCCACTCAACCGCACTCGCTCTTCTCTTTGTCCGCGGAAACAACGAATCAGTCGACCCCCACAATGTCCTCGATTTGTTTGTTGCGAAAGAAGGCGACTTTGTGCCGCTCGTGACAAGGGACAAGAAAGGTCGGAGGGACGTGGTGGGCGTTGTCGATGCGCTCGACTCGTCTCTCGTCGTTGCTTTCAACAAAGTATCGAGGAAACATGAACTGTGGATTGTAAATGAGCAGATTCTACGGGCTGGTGATGAACGGGGTTTGAGTGGATGATGCGATGGATGAGGAGAATCCGTTCTTGGTTGAGTCCTCCTCTGCTCGCCTCCACCATCCCCAGTGGATATAACGATGCACTTACAATATCCGTAAATTATACTGCCACGCGTATCTGGTCTGAACCCTCCTCTACCTTTCCAAGCAACAGAAACGTTTATATCCCATGACTACGACTCGTCCCCCATCCTATGGCTCGCACGTTCTAGCAAATCAATCCTGTCTGGCTATAAAATCAAAAAAGTCTCGCCACATAAACATGACTTAATTCTCTCGCACCATTGTGACCTGAATGAGTCTCGGCTCAACCTGTCAATGCGACGCGGAAAGCCTTTGCGGATGTCTTGTACTTGGATCCAGACGGACGACTGCGTCTTTGGACGGGTCGATCTGTTGAGATTAATATACCCATTTGCAACTTTTTTCCTTCCGTCACTCCCCAAGCCACACCTTCCATCAAACACTCTCACATGGCGTGCTAAACCGCGTCTCAGTTTCTCTGTCAACAGGAACTGTTGTCCGTCTCTCTCTCTCACTACAACCACACTCAAGAATAGTCCAAGACTGTACACAGCATTAAGTCAGATTTGCCTGGAGACCTATTTGACCTATTCCACAAACAACTCATTGAATTCCGGTATTTCAGCCCTGAATCTTATGGAACACGCGACGATGAGTGGAATGATTTTTAGCTGTCTTTTTTACGTGTTTGGGCAACGCATTGAGAAGATGGAAGAAGATGCGAAAAGGAGAGTGATTGGGAGTTTATGATGAGACGGGGTGCTGAGCTTGGGTTCGAGAGTGTTTGGGATACAGGAGTACATGAAGTGGAAGGAGAGTTTGATAGATTGTACAGGAAAGTTGCTGAGAATTCTGAGAATAAGGCGGGGGTTGGAGCTGGGTATCTGCATCTTGTGCTTGTTGCCTTGCATTTATTGGTGGAGGGATACAAGGTGGACGGAACAGTTTCAGCTACAAATGGAACAATGACGCGTTTGTTGGTCCATATTGCTACTTGGATGGATGGACTCGTATGTGGAATATTATGCGAGATTTGGAATCGTTTCTAATGGGACTGTCTTTGAAGGTAAGGTTTTGTGTAAACTACTCTACACTACCACATACTTAAACTCCTTTGTCCTACACAGGCGTCTTCCGCGAGATTATATCTCTTGGTCGCATCAATCACTCCAACTGGTCCTCCAGCATTTTGGATTGGATTCAAACAACTCTCAAAACGCTAGCTCCGTCAGAATTTCCAACACTTCAATCCATTGCGGCGGCACTTCCTACCTCACGAGACCCATGCATACAGAAAAGAATCAGTCCTTCCTCGAACAAGTCGTCGCCATCACAGCTCCTTTGTAATTAACGGACCAAGCGATTGTGTCAAAGTGATGTGCGAATGCGGATGGACGCGCGAGACTGTGAATTCTTTGCCGTTTGGTGTCGCGATTCCACTTCAAGAAGCTATTGATGCGTGTCGACGGAACCCCAGACTGGAATGGGTTCTGATGTGTATAAATTGATTGGGCGGGAGGATATCTGGGAGCAAGAGGGTGGAGGGCATAAACGAAGAGTTGAAGACGAGAGAAGACAAATAGCTGTGATTTGTGGAGTACTGGTGTTGAGATTGAGGAATGAAGTTTCAAGGTTGAAATTTCGAATGGATGATCGACTTGACGTTGTACAAGGTGTGTTGAAGGGAGAATTTGATCGAATGCTGAGTGTGAAGGTGACTGAAGAATCAAGGTAAAGCTTTTGACATTTCCAACGCGTTAGTAACTGATAACTTGCAGTGAGGAAGTAATTCGAACAGAGCAGCAACAAGTCCTTCTCTCCCTCTCCCACAAACTCCTATCCCTCCCACTGCTCGAGCCATTTTCACATATTCCACCTCAAACCCCTCAACCTCCCCGAAACCCTCCCATTCCCCGCCTTAACTGTCTCCGCAAAACTACCACCCCTCCACGAAACCGTCCACCTCGACCCAACAACCACAATCCCACCCAACTACACAGACTGGCCACACTTCCACAACGGCTGCGCAACAGCCCTCCGCATCCCCCTTCCTCACCTCACGTAACCCCCTCCTGGATCCTGGAACAACACCCCTCCACAGGCCCAACATCTTCACACGCAGGCTTCCTCCTCGGAATCGGTCTCCTCGGATACCTCCGCATCGAGAACTGGCAAGTAATGCTATACCTCCGCGCTCAACACCCCGTAACCTGTGTCGGTGTCCTCCTCGGTCTCGGCGCGAGTTGGAAAGGCACGCGGGATGTGGAGTTACGAAGGTTATTGGTGTACATGTTCCGTGGCTTGTGGCTGAGGGGAAGCATGAAGTTGTAGGGCTTTTGGGGGTAGTGGTGGAGGTGGGGTTTCGAGGAGTGCGGCTGTTGTTGCTGTGGGGCTTGTTTGGATGGGGAGTGCGGTTCGGAGGTATGTTGAGGAGCTTGTTGATGAGGTTGGGTGTTGTGGGTGGTGGGAGGACGGTGGGGAAGTTGGTGGTGGTGGTGGCGGAGGGTTTCATGACCGAGTTAAGAATCAGGAAGGGCATTGTGTTGCTGCTGGGTTTGCGTTGGGGTTGGTTGTTTTGGGCAAGGGAAGAAGAGGAGGATGTTCGAGGGTTGCAAGGGGTGAGGTTGTGGAACGGTTGACTGGGTTTTTGAATGGGAAAGGAGTTGTTTCGATGGGTCGTATCGGTAGTTCGGCTGAGGTTAGTGCGGCTGGTGCCGCAATTGCACTGGGGTTAATGTCTTGAAGAGCGGGAATGGCTTGTCGCAGATAAATTACGCGTTCCGGAGACGAAAGTGTGTTGGACTATGTGCGGTCAGATTTGCTACTTATCGGACGCTGTGTAGAAGCTTGATTTTGTGGGATGACATTGAGGCTTCAGTTGAATGGATTGAGCAACAAGTTCCCTCTTATATTCAGGAAGAAGTTTTGAATTTGATGAAGATGATGGCGGTTAGAGTCGCTGAAGCACGCGAGGTATTACGTCTTGCGGGAGCTTGCTTAGCTTGGCGATAAAGAGTGCAGGGTCTCTTGATGAGAGCACGAGAGACTTGCTCATTAAGTACTTGCAGTTCTTTCAAAAAGAAGCCAGTTTCCCAGGTATGGTTTCCAATTGCAATTTGAGATAGTACTGAAAGTGATTAATAGCAATCACGTACCGCGAAAAGCGAAACAAGTCTGTTGTGCGCTCATGCGGTGATGTGTTGGTCTATGTCTGGAATCGTTATGGCTGGGAGTGGAGACGTTCTTCTTCTTAAATTGCTGTGCAAACTCACCGACAGAGTCTCTCCAGAAGTAAGCTATGGAAGCCACATGGCACTTCAGATGTCTCTTGGGTTTTTATTCCTTGGCGGGGGTTCAGGAGTGACTCTTGGAACTTCGGACGAAGCTGTCGCTGGTTTGCTCTGTGCTGTATATCCAAGATTTCCAATGACTGCGGACGATAATTGCTGTCATTTACAAGCTCTGAGACACATGTGGGTTCTCGCTGTGATCGTTCACGAAGTCTTGTGTCTCGTGATGTTGATTCTCGTTCAGTTTGTCCTGTCCCTGTTATTGTGCGACTGAAAGATCAACCTGGTGCAGCAAGCCGCGAAGTCAAGTTGAAAACTCCATGTATTTTACCTGAATTAGACTTGATTGATTTCATCAAGGTGGATTCCGAACGGTATTTGACAACTGTATTGGAGAATGCTGGAAATTCGGGACGACTTCAAAATTTACTGAAGTCGCAAACTATTTATGTCAAACGAAAGATGGGCCACTTAGATTATGTAAAGGTTAGGTTTCTACTATTATAGTTCAATCTGCTGACTCTCCGACACAGGATCCAAAGGGGCAGATGAGTATTCTGGCTCGCTCATTCCCAACATCAAAGCAAAGAAACGGCAAAAAGACGACTTCAACTGAGATGGACGAGTTTCTTGAATTCCTTCTTGACTCGTTTTCGCAAGATTCGCGCGTTCAAGCATTTGCTCAAGAGCTTTGTATTGTACAACCTTCAACGCCTCAAGCTGATGTGCCATGTCTGAATTTTGCCTACGTGTTCTTCGAGAATGTCTTGTTGAGGATAAGGCGGAAGCTGTCGGTATTTATTTGGAGCTATATTTATTAGTCAAAAACGCGGCGATGGACTTGAATGCTAGCGGTGTCTATAATTTGGAGCTATTGAGCGCTTTTCAAGGCTCAGTTAAACGGTGAGTATCGTGCAATAACAGTGGGTGTTTGCTGAAACAACTTCCCTAGGATTCCAGGAATGCAAGATAAGCCTCTCTTGTTGAGCCCGCTATTTGTCGGGTCGGTAAAATGTCAAATAGCATCCTTCCTGTACTCTTTGTCGAATCCATTACCAAATGTAATGATGAAAGAGGATTATTCTGGATTTGGTGGTGTGTTTGCGCCAAATCCTACAATTTTCAAGGATTCCCTCAGCAATAAGTTCCGGCAATCCATATCGCGAGCTATCACAGACTATCATAGTATGATTGGATTAAGCAAGCGGGAGAGGAAGCTTATGGGCGCTGTGAAAACACACACACTGTTGTATCCCTCGCCGCATCAAACTCTTGACGTGCCCCGAGTGAAGGCCACCATATCGACGCTGGGAGATTCGATCGCGGATGAAGTTTTGGAAGCAATTTTGAGGAACGAGCTTTGTAAATTATATTATGCCATTATTTGAGTATCCAGAAACATGAGCAGCCCAACTCCTCGACCACACAGGTACAGCTCTATCTTAACTCTTCCAGCGTCAATTAAAAAGACTCTGCAGAGCTCGATTGAAGTCTTCCCTCCGAGATCATTGCCCAGATTTTGCTGCTTTTGCCCGTTAGTCCCGCCTTGGGTCAGATTGCTTTGGCCTCTCGTTCGTTTGGCTCGTGGATTCTTTGGGACGCATCGTTTGCGGCATTGCATCTCAAGACTTGGATGGCTCGGAATCGATTGAAATTGGGACTATTGGAAAACTCCTCGACACTTTATACATAGACTGGATGCAGAGCACACGGAGTCCTTGGGCAAGAAAGATCTTGATTTGGGACATGCTTCCATTCACTTATCGCGCTACTGTATTCAAATGGATTCTCTCCTCTGCTTTACCAAACTGCGATATTCCCATTGGTGACGACTATGAGGACTCCATCTATTATTATTTGGGTTGTTCAAAGTCACTGGCTCTGCGTTTGGTGGAGCAACTGTGCGCAGACAAGAACTTTGATATTCAATCCCAAAACAATCGCGTCCTCATTTGGTGCTGTTTTTTTGGATACCTGAAGCAGTTGAAGTATTATCTGAGAAACCGGGTGTTCGTCTTGCAGATAATGGGGAGGCCATTCAATGGCTGTACTTCAGAATAATGCTGATACCTCCAAATTCTCCTGCGCGCTCAGTTTGTGATAAACCCGGATCCTTAATGAGCATTGAAGCAAACACTCCCTCTTGCCTGTCAATGGTTGAAGCTTTTTTGGACGATGGTAGAGTCGATTGCAGCTTAATCGGAATGAAGCATTGTTTTAGCTTCTTCTCAAGGAAAACTCGATATTGTGAGACGTCTTTTGGAGGATGATCGTGTAAATCCCGCAGACCAAGATTGTCTTTGTCTTATTGAGGCTGCATCCGGAAATATTGGGAAGTTGTGAAACTGTGTTGAAGCATCCGAAGGTGGATCCTTCGGTGGACGACAACCACACATTATTCACAGCCTGTATAATGGAGAGTTTGAAATTGTACAACATTATTGCTTGATAGCCGTGTCACCATGTTTTCTGGTGCTGTCAATAATCGCGCTTTTACAGCAGCAATTAAGTACGCAATCCGAAAAAAAGATCCGTGGGTTGCTCTGCTGCTTTTGACGCATCCTAGTGTCGATCCTTCTGCCGACGATAATATTGCATTGTTTCTTGCTTGTGAGAGCGACAATATGGATATTGTTTCACCACTGTTATCGAACAAACAAGTCAAACGAGCGATTAGTGCGAAAAATAATCGTGCTTTTGTTGCTGCATGCGTTACTGGTAATATTGAGATGATAGATGCCTTCTTGGAAATCGAAGAATTCGATCCAACTGTTGGACTTGATGAAGCAGTCATTGACGCCCTCTCCTGTGATAAAAATGAAGCCATTATGCATATATGTCGAAATACGAAAATTCGTAAGAACTTCTCAGATGACAGTCTGGACACTGTTTTGCGACTGTTTCTTTGGAAGAAGGACGACAAAATGGTTCACGAAATATTGGAAACAAGGCCACAACTCTATTTATCAGGCTATACTTTTGAAATCGCCTGCAGAAAAGGGCGTAAAGATTTGTTGAAATTATTTCTTCAGCAAGTGGACAATCAATCAAGTGTTGATGACGACCTCCTATTTGACCTTGGTGCTGAATTCAAGTTTGAAATAATTGAGCTCTTAATGCAGCACAGCTGCTCAGTTGTTTCAACGTATCAAATCCAGAAGTCATTTAATTGGGCCTGTGAAACGGATCATGGAAGTTGGCGTCTCTACACTTACTTCATCACAGAATTCATCTGCCCTCAAATATAAATCCAATGGTTTTCGGAGGCATGTCAAAAACAGTTGGGGATTTTCTTCGTCAGAAAGTACATGAAGCTGCATGGAACGATGATGTTCTCACTGTCGAATCTATCTTGGCACATCCTCTCTGGGATAGTAAACATGACGATGTTCTCGACGAAATCTTTTATCCTCTGACGCGCATCAAATTGGAGACGCGTGACCTCATACTCTCAATCTTGAAGCATCGCCGATTCACTTGTGCTCGAAACGTAAAAGCCAAATCATTTCATGCATACTGTGTCGCTATTGCAGCAGCAGTTTTGTTTCCAAGTATAGCACCAAATCCAACTCGGAACAACAATGAGTTATTACTCTGGGCCGTTTCCGAGGGATTAGATGTATTTGTTGAACTCCTCTTGGAAGATCAACGATTTGGTGAAATGTCGAGGAATAATTGCATCAATTTACGTTTAGCTGCATTTTCATGTGGTCAAATTGGATTCAAAGCTCTTTTCCGGTTTCATCATACATGGTCTAGAAAACATCATATTATTGCCGTAAGTCCTGATGAGGCTGAAGCCTTTGCTTTGGGGGACTTGGAAGAAATAGATTTTCCAACGGGCCAAAAAATGTTATGTCATGCTATCAAGATGAACTGGATTATTGTGGTCAAAACGCTGATTTCTTGTTTCAACGTCGATCCATCTCATTTGCGAAATCATGCCCTAGCCGAAGCGTGCGAGAGAGATCACTGTGAAATTGTGCGGATACTTTTGGATGAACACCTGTAGATCCTACGACTAGAAGTTATTACGCAATGCGTAAGTCTGTGGAACATGGATGCGCAGAATGTGTGTATCGGTTTTTGGATTGTTCGTGGATGCTTCCTTTGATAACAACGTGTTTCTTTGCACAGCTGCTAGGCTTGGACATGTTGACGTTGTTGATGTCTTGATACAAAGTGATATGTTGAATGGAATTGAGAGCGAGTACCGCGTCGCTCTGCAGAATGCCGTGAATGGAGGACATGCAAACTGTGTTTCGCAGTTGAAGTGGTTGTTACGATGTTGATTATATGCTGATTATTTATATAATAAAATATTTTGATCGATAGAATGCCTGTCGTAGCAAAATTGGTTGTAGGGGCAAAGTTATAATGGACAGCTTCTAAATTCTGAGATTGAGGGTGACGGAGATTCAACACTGCTACCTTTAAAATTCTGAATCTTATCCACAATGGAATAATAAAAGCTTTTGAATTCGATGTATTGTAAGAGAAAATTTATCTCACACGACGAGGCATTGATAGGAATCGTGAAAAGAAAGGTATGAGACTAAGATCCGCGTCGCTCAAGAATATTCAAAGGTGAAATGAGTTAATTTATTGCTATAGATTCATGATGCTTGCAAAAATCAACAGAATTGAAGATTGAATGTAGAGATTGGATGTTGAGTCGCACTCAAAATGGAAACATGCGAAAACAACGCCCAAGACTCAAATGCTAGCCATTCATACAGAAGACATGAAATTGAACGATTAATTAAATGCATCGCATACATCAACGCGTTTGTTTTACATTAGTAAAGCATACTGTTCCAAGACCAATTGGTAATATAGAGCAGAGAAGACTACAATATTCACTGATTATAAATCATTTTGACTATATTTTGATTATTGAGAGGTAATCGGAATGGCGATACAAGAGTTATATCAGCCATCTGACAAATGTTGTCCCATGCTTATGTAAGACGAGAAGTACGATTATCAGAGGTTTTAATGCCATATCTCAATTTCTCAGCGACGCGGGATGAACGAAGAAAAGGGTGCACATCTGAAACGGTGATGTGTCAAAGGGAGATGAAGAATGATGCAATTTTCTCGAGGCAACTTCGAAACATAAAATTTTCATTGCAGATCCGGACCGCTTCTTCTCCAAAGTCAGAAAAAACAAAAAAGCCAACCAATCCAGTCTTGTGATCACCAACGATGGACGGAATGTGGAACGGCAACGTAGCCGGCCTTTCACAGGCGGATGTGGAGTTCTTGGACTCTATCCTTGATAATGAACAGTTTGCAAGTGAGACGCTTCAGCCGATTAACCCCGATCCTGTGGTTGGCAGTCAGTACACTGCGCCCCTTACTATGGATCCCTTTACGTCCATCTACGCTACACCTGCTATTGTTCCCATGATTGCATCTACCCCTCTGCATCGGGGTTTTGATAGTACACCCAACCTTCAATCCTTTTACGGCATCGATCCCACAATGACTGCGTACCAAAGCGACTCGACGTATGATTCATCGAATGCATTCATGTCCCGCAGCTTCAGCGTCAACTCTCTGATGCACTCTATGCATCACCCTCATCAGCATAACACGACCCCACTCCAGCCACAGTTGTATCAGTCTCCTCAAGTACAATTCAATACCCCAGCCTTCTACACTAATACGATCAGAAACCCAATGATGCCCGCTTTCCAACAACCGCTGATGCAACAGACACCACCCCCACCACAAAGTTCGAGTCAAGCGTTTCAGCAGCAATTTACAACACCTCAAACTGTTCCAGTTCAAGTTGGTCCCGTAAAAGCCCCTTCTCCACCAAGGGAGCATTCGCTGGCCCGGCAAGCACCATCGGCCATCAGACACACAAGGACAAATTCGGCACCCTTATTTGCGCCATACAGCCGAATGACCCCACTGATGCTCATGCAACAACAGCAGCAACAGTCCCAACCCGATCCTTCAGTTCGAATGACTCCAGCAACCATCATGAAACTTAACCAAACCCAGTCACCGCCATCAATTCCTTCCCCACCTTCACCAGGCCCTTTTATGGCAAAGTCACCGTTTGTGGCAACGACTTTGACATCTTCTCCTTTAGCCAATTCTGAGTACCCACATTCGAGTTCATCGAGCACACACAGTTCGGCTCCAGTGCCGGACTTATCTAACCGAAACAATTCGGTTGAAGACAATTCGTTGAATTTCATCAAGAAGGAGAATACTGTGGATGTGGCGGCGGTTTCTGGGGCAGTATTGACGAGGAGTCTTTCAACAAGGTCGCTTCCATCAATCACACTCAAACCGAAGCCATCTCTTAAAGCAGGGATTGATAGGAAAGAGTACCGTAAGGAAGCGGAAAAGCATCGTCGTGAGCAACTCAAGGCGTCGTTTGACGATATCAAGAAGTTGTTGCCTCCAACGTCATTTGTGGAACGGTTACCCGCCAAGGAGAAGGTGTTGGATAAAGCGCGGGAACTTATTATGGATCTTGTTGAGGCTGAGAACACAAAGTCGAGGGTTATAAGTGAGCTTGAAAAGGAGGTGCATCAAATGAGGCTTCAAGTTGCACAACAGAAGGCGCAGTTCACCATATAGTAATTTCAGAGCTTACCTAATTTTTAGCTCGACACTTAGTCTTAAATACATAATCCTTTAATCAGATATTTTGTGTGCGAGAGAGCTGAAAGCAGTGGGCTTTGCTGATTTTGGGGGAATTTTGGAGATTGAAATTTTCCGATAAAGGAAAGAAGAATGACTTCGACCGCATGGCCTTCAATGTTGCCCCCTGTCCACTCTTCCGCGCCTTCCCAACAATACGAAGAAACCCAGATCCCATTCCATGAAGGAGACGATACGAGCCAAACACCCGATCACCAAAGCAATCGACAACGATCAAGTTTGGAAACGGAAGGTTGGAGGGCACCTTTAGAGACACCTGGCCACCACACACTGGACCACCCTCCGCAACTGCTTCCTGCACCCTCTGGAGCATACCAGCAACCTTACCAGCACAACGATACCCTTCTCCATCACGATCGCCCCAACTCCTCAAATCCCTTGTTCTATCACCGCCACCCTCAACACAATGGCACCCCCCAAGACAATCACCCTTACTCTCTACCTCCGCCTCCACCGATCCAAACTGCAACAGATCGCCGACCGTCACTACCCTCACTAGCAGCAGTGTTCCCATCACCAATCCGCTCGGACCTCAGTCATCCCTCACATCACGTCAGCAACTTTTATAGTGCACAATCAGACAACAACCATTCATATTACAATACCCACAACGAGCCGTATCAGCAGCATGTCTCCCGAGGAGCAAGGACTGTCTCCCCACTCCGAAACTCGTTCCCAACTTTCGATTCGGAGACTGCGCCTACGCGAAACTATGATAGCATGTAGGGGAGTCGGGACAGTATAACTGTGGTATCTTCTGGTCAATCCATGACACTGGGTGGGAATACTTCAATGGGTCAGAAAAGGAGGCTACCGATGAAAGCGTGGGGATTCCCTGAGGAACCATTAAAACGAAGGTTTTCTGGGGATTCGAGTGTAGTAGCTGGAGCTGGACCTTCTAGTCAAGTTTCAAGTGGACATGAAGAGGATGGGATCAGTTTGTTGGCGGATGTGGCTGCTGGAGATACGTGAGTTTCTTCTTTGAATAATGTTAATAATGTTTGGTGAACTGATTTGGTTTCTTGATATACAGTGCGAAACGGGACAAGAGACGGTTAAGACGGAAAGTTGCTGAACAGAACCGAAGAAACCGAACTATATCGATGGAAAATAATTTAAGGGTCTTGCTTACGAGTATGCATACTAGTACAAACTCCAAGACTTCGAAAGAAAAGTTGCTTGATAATGGTGCGTGCCCGATATTTGTTGTATGCGGTCCCCTCGGATAATTAATGTTTTTTTTCTCATTTACAGCATTATCATGCATTCATGAGCTTCAGGAAGGAGCAAGTGCTCGAGAGAAGGAGATTCGGGAGCTCGAAGCGGAAATAGCAGAGTTCAAAGCCAAGCTCCAAAATGATGGACAGTTGCCCTATGAACCTTCGCCGGTATCTTCTTTAGCACCTCAGACAATTGCAACAAAACTAGTTTCAGCATCTGTATTATCGCCCTCTGATTCGCCACCTCTAGCAACGGCCACTTCATGGGCCAGCATTGTTCTCCAAGAAGAGGAAGAGACACTTTCTTCTTGAACTTTTTTTAACTTACAGCATCAATACAATTGCATTACTATTATTTGGTTATATTTTCTCCTTAAGGATAGGTTGGGCTTGTTTACAGAGTCTTCGCTTTGCATTGGCCACACGTTTTTTTGCACCAATCCAATGTCACCCGAACAGCCGCAGGAACCCGGGAAAGATCCCAACGTTCTCCACACACCCCCGGCATCGTACCTGATTGAATATGGGCGACTGCCGCACGAACAGTTAGCTTATTGCGGAAGCGGAGAAGCTGGATCGTTTCAAGTTGGAGTGGATCTGAGTGGATCGATTGGGAACATCGAAGGAGCGTGGGCACCGGAGCCGCTTCTCTTCAACACGTCGTCTGAATTAGTCATCGAAGGCGAAGGAAACAGCAACAGCAACAGCGACTGGGCGGCTCTTGGCCTCGACGAAACCTTCTTTCAAACACATCAGAACTCTTTCTTCCAACAACAACAACAACAACAAAGTGATCAAAGTCTGCGAATGACACCTGCGCAAATGTTTGAATTTGGTGATCCAAGTCATAGCCACTCCGATTCAATTGTTCATCCACGTCCACGGCCCCAATTCAACTCTCCAATGCTTATTCCATTTGGACAGCATTCTTCGCCGCTGTTTCAGCCGCTTCCTCACAGATCGTTCAGTCCGCATCCGTATGTTCCAGCTGTTCCCTCTCCACTTCAAACAGAACGTGTCACTCCACATCATCCTCACAATAGAGTAACCCCACTTTCCCTTAATATGGCTCTTCAACCGCCTCAAGCCTATCCTACTCTCTCAAACACCCCTACACATCAGCTACATATGCAGAATCCTTTTCCGTCTCCAGTTTTCAATACGTACAGAGATAATCTCCTCGAGTCGCCTGCTCTCTCTGCCTATTCTCCTTCACTAGCGCCAGGAAATTCGTCAACACCCATGACTGGTCCGAATGTCTTTGGAAACGATACAACTATTATGACTCCATTCTCGTCTTTTCAGAATTCAGGAGGCTATGCACCTGACAATGGATACTGGGACGCGTCTGGATCGTTTAATTCTTTGCGGTTAAGTGAAGGATCGGCGTCATCAAATTGTTCAACTTCTTCGTTAACCCCTCCCACGATTCCGTCTATGCCTGTTGTTGCACTTTCAAAAAATGCTATTCGAGTGACGCCAAGTAAACTGTTCAATCGGTTCGTTTGCTTACTCTTTTCTTGATTACGTAAGACTCAATAGTGTTTTCACAATTCGTAATTCACAGGAAACCAACGGTTGGAAGGAAACCATCGTTAACAAACAAGAGTGAAGAACATCGACGGATGCGGAAAGAAGCGGAGAAGATGAGGAGAGATGCGATGCGCGATTGTGTTGAGGAACTACGATCTATTATCCCTCCCATCGCGCACATGAGTGACCGATTTGCGCCGAAAGAAAAGGTATTAGAGAAAGGTGCGTGTTCTTACTGAATCGATTACATAATCTTAATCTACAACACAAGCTTTGGATTTCATTGGCGTACTTCAAAATGAACATGCCCAGAAGATGGAAATGATTTCTGAGCTGGAGCTTGAGATTGCTCAGACGAAGAAGCTGTTGTATGGGGCTTAATCTCTACTTTCTTTAAACTAATATCTTTTGCTTTTTTAATTACCTTATTACGTTTTACCGTGTTCCTTGTAAATAGAACGTCTACTGCTCTACCAAATGCAAATCAATCTTTTAGTGTAAGAGAGGTGTTATAGAATTTCTTGTATTGTTTTACAGTCGTTATAACAAATGATATCATTGCTCTTTCTCAACTTTCTCAGCATAATCTGGCAAACTAGATGGAACAAAAGTGACTTCAATCCGAGACGTATCAGTCTTCACCGCAAATGCACCTTTACCACCGGCTGCACCAATCATACAAGAAACCGTTCCTCTATTCTCTCCATCCAAATCAGATCCAGTACCTCTAAGTGACACTTTCCCCATGTCCGACTTTCCCTTAAAAATTCCATTAAAACCCGTCACAACTGCAGTCACCTTCCCCACATCAGATTCAATTTTCGTAGCAGCGTCGGCAGCAGGGGCAAGCGTCACATTGATGGACCCGACATCAGTCGAGACGTTAAAGTTTTTGAAGGATGCAAATGATCCAGCAATGGAACCTACATCGGACTTGATTTCTCCGATATCGGTCACTGTCGCGTTGGGTAATTTGATGGAACCAACGTCGCTTTTAACTGTGAGGGAAGGGGTGTTGATGTGTGCGACTGTGACTGAGCCTACATCTGACTTGATGGAAACACGTTGCAAGCCTGTGATTTGATCGACTTTGATTGCGCCAACGTCACTGGTGATGTGAACAGTCTCGGCTGTGATTGATTGGGTTGTGATTGCACCAACATCGGACTTGATTGCGAATGTTTGAGATGCTGTACCTGGAGCATTGAAAACAATGTTTCCAACGTCGCCTTTGATGGATAGATTCTGGGTGTTGAGTGGACGACGGACAGTGATGTCACCCACGTCTGTCTGCAAGTCCACTCGAAGCTTGAATCCGGCGTCGTCCAGAAACAGTTTCGAGGTAGATCCTTTGTATTTGAATTCATCGATATCCACAGGAAGTGTGATGATGATCCTTGCTGAAGCAGAGTTTCCAAACAAGCCAAAGAAGTTGACGATGATCGCCTTGTTGGGACTTTCGCAGCGGATGCACAGTTTGCCGTTTCTTACGGTCGCATTGAACTTGATCTTCGCAAAGTTGGCATCGGTTCCATCAATCTTTTCCCATGAAACAGTGGCTGTCTTCTCTCCGCCCTTTTGAACATAGACTTCCACATTGGCAGACCCAATGCATTCTACGTCAAGGCCCGAAAATGTAGCTGGGAAAGAAGTGACGGCTGGCATTTTTGATTGTTGTTTTGAGAATTGTTCAGGAACAAAGCAGGGAACAAAGTGGCGTATTTATGTGGTTGCTTGATCCACGATTCTTGCCCAGCCCCACGAAGTAATGACAACAGATGCTTTGTGATACTGTTTAATTTACTATTCGTTTATCAATCCTCTTAAAATAACCTAGGTTGAAAAATCTTGGGGTGACATCTGTTTTTAATTTCGTACACGAATACTTTTAAACCAATGTATCTTCGTTTCTCAAGTATTCTCCCACATCCGCCTGATGAAACACAATGATTCCCGTTGGCTCCATCTTCCTCGCGTCTTGTGTGCTCTTTGCCGTGACACCGAACCCAAGAGGGACATCGGACATGGAGAGGATAACGACTCCTTGGTGTTCTGGTGTGTCTTCGGTGATACGACCCAAGTGTGCTTTGAGAATGTGGTTTCCGTACATGAATGGCATCTCGCCGGTTGGTTTTACCCAGACTTTGTACTAAAATTATATGGAATGTTAGTTAGAATTTCGTGATTGGTTTGGAGCATTGGTAGATTATGGAGCTGTTGATTGCGTTTGGGGAATCCATGTCACTCCAATGTCCATTCATACTGAGCTCTTCAAATCAATACCAGCAAGATATTTACCTTGGCGTATTGAGCAAGATATTCGAGACAAGTAACGTGCAATCTGAACTTTCCAGTCTTGCTGAACTTTCCAAAACAAACTCCCATCGACATCAAGTGTGGGTTCACACTTGTAGCTTTCCTCATGATGCTTTCACTATGCAATCGTGTTAGCTTATCTGCAATGTGGACAGGAATGATCGCTTACCTGACATAATAGACTCTGTCTCTGTGGACTCTGAAGCAGTGGGGATCGTCTTGTCTGTCAATCAAGTGGGTAATGTTTCGACCAATGTACTTGGCGAGCTTTTCAAACAGTGTTTTGACTTCTTCCTCTGTAAGTGGACGCATTTGGTAGTTTGTTGGTGGGAGATGGGATTGAACAAAGAAAAAAAAAGAAAGAAGAATCAGAACTTCTCTTTCTGGTTTCGTCCATAATAAACTGACAAACAGCGAAGAGCCTCTGATCAAACATTCTTGTATTTTATGTTTGCATTCACACGATTCGTGTTCACTGCACGTCAATTTCGGCTGCAGCCAGTTCTAGTTTCAACAAAACTCTGTCGCAAAATGGCCACCACGTCGCAAATCAAGAAGCCCTTAGTCTGGATCGACCTGTATGGCCTTATCCTCTCGATCTATGAACGGCTTGTACTGACACGAAGTGCATAGAGAAATGTCAGGACTTGACCTCAAGAAGGACCGAATCCTCGAGATTGCATGCATTATTACAGATGGAGACCTGAATGTGGTTGCGGAGAGCGAAGATTTGATCGTGCGAACGGATAAGGCGTTGTTGGACGGGATGGATGAGTGGTGTGTCCAACATCATGGCCAAGTGAGTTCTTTGAGGGACTTCCTCGCTTCTAGTGATATCTTGGATGTCTTTCTCATTGTTTTATTCATACAAGTCTGGCCTTACTCAATCGGCTCTTACTTCCCCACTTTCAATGCAACAAGTTGAAACTCAGATTCTGGACTTTATCAAGCTGCATATTCCACAAAAGAATGTTGGGGTACTTGCTGGAAACTCTGTGTGAGTGATTCTTGTTGATGTGTCAGAGTCGTTTGTCTCAAACAGAAGCACACAGGCATATGGACAAGGAGTTCTTGCGCAAAGACATGCCATCATTGCTGGAACATTTGCACTATCGCCTTGTTGATGTCAGCACGATTAAGGAGCTGATGGCGCGTTGGAACCCACGCGTTCTTGCAGGTGCGCCCAAGAAGAAGGAGTCTCATCGTGCGTTGGATGATATCAGGGAAAGTATTGAAGAGTTGAGATATTATCGCACCGCTGCATTTAAGGAATAAAGTTAATAGAGCTTTTCATTTGAAATCTCTCTCCCTCTCTCTCTTACTCATGTCCGAATCACCGTCACACATACCATTGAATCACCTGAATGAGACCAACGATTCAGATGACTTTGAGTTTGACGATGGTTCCAGCGAGCAACTAAACCTCCACGAACTCTTTGCCGCAACACCAGCCGGCGACTCGCACGCACCAGGCGCCGATGACGGCTTATCAACGGGCCGGCGCGCCATCCGAATCATGCGCCAGTCGTTGAACGCGCAAACTTTGACTGAGGAGGCGCAGGAGGCCGCGTCGCCGCTGCTTCGGAAGTCTGGTACAAACTCTGTCGCAACTTCGGCGCGCGTGTCTCCGAAACCATCGTCTTCGTTCTCGTTCGATGAATTAGACGATTGGTCGGCGTCTCAGTGGGTGCGGATCGATGATGCGGTGAAGGGGGCGACAGAGGCAGCCGTTGATCCAGCAGCCCCTCCTCATCCACACCAGGATAACAATCAAATAGCTCTTACTCCTCAGCAACCAAGTGATATTTCTCCGTCAGAGTTACCCCCGCTGCCTCCAGCAACTCTCAAACGTGCAAAAACACCCCGCATCAACTCAACCCAAAAGAAACTCAGAACAGTCGGATTGAAGAATACGAGGAGGAGACATACGATCCATGCATTCCCCACACTTTCATCCGCACCTACAAACAGACGCGCTTCCCTCACTATTCCATCTACTTCCGAAACAGACAACAGCGAGCATTCAAACAGCAACGAAGAGGCACGATCGATAAGACTTCGCACGAAACAGTTTTTACCAAGTGATACTGATGGAATGTCATCTCAAGAGAAACGGGATTGGGAGTTTGCGTGGAAAACGACACCTAAAATTCGACGGCATCGGGATTTTACTGGTAGTAGTAGCGGCGTTCGACTTAAGAGAGGAATGATGGAGACGTCGAAGGATGAGAATGTGGTTGAGAAAGTCGTTCATGGAGATGAGTCGGGGAATGACACGAACATGGCTACCACGGGTATGGACATATCGGATCAAGAACTTCTTGCCTATGTTACCTCAGGTGCTATGGATATCGGGGAAGAAGGTTGATAGAGCTATTCTCTGTCCAGTATCAAAACTAATCACTATTGTAGACCTGAAATCCTCACCACCTATTGCAGTTCAGAATCCTTCATCGTCACAAAAAAGCGATCTATTTGACGATATTCTACCCATTGCCACGTTCACAACTGCATCAAAGAAACCGATTAATATTCCGAAGAAGCATCTTGAATTTGCACAAACCATTCTCAATGATTCGAACACGAAAGGAACAGTATCCCTGAGTCTTGTAGATTTAGCAGCACAAGCTCGTCGACCTCAATCGGGCTTTCGCGTTCCAATGTTGTCACACGGAGCAGGCAACAGAAACCAGACAATATACGCGACAAAAATAGATGCACATACAAGTGAACAAATGGATCTGTCAGAGTCTGCTATATCTCGATCCAGAGAAGAAAATCTGAACAAGTTGATTCTGGACGAATGCAACAAACCATATGAATCACCAACAGTCGAGAAAGATGATAACGACATTGAAAACCTGATGACGGAACCAACAGCATCTTTCGTGGGATTTATGACTGCGTCACGGAAGGCGCTCCCACCAGTGTCAACGAAAGGACTCAAGTTTGCGAATCAGTTGCTGAATGTGGGCGACGAAGGAACATCTTTTGGGAATGGAGGTGGCGGTGGATTCATGACAGCTTCAAAGAAAGCTTTACCGCCTGTTTCACTCGAAACTGTGCAGAAAGTAGATCGGTTGTTTGCTGACGAGAATATCGAGCAAATTGAAGACTCTACTGGATTCGATGAAGTTTCTGTGGGTAGAGGTTTCATGACTGCGTCACGAAAGAAACTTCCACCTGTTTCGAAGGCAGATTTGGATAGCGCCGAGCGTGTATTGAAAGTGACGGAGGAAATAACCAACAACGTGGCCAATGAATTCAGAGGAGGTGGATTTATGACTGCTTCCAAGAAATCGCTTCCACCTGTGTCACTTGAAAATCAAGCATCGGCGGCAAAGTTGTTTGAAAATGAGGCACATGACATTGTTCCAAAGAGGTTTGGATTCGCAACAGCTTCCAAGAAACCTATGGCTCCTCCGTCATCTTCTAATATTGAATTTGCCAAATCTCTGATGTCCTCAGCGCAATCAGCAAATATTGAACGGCAGTCATCATCTGAACCTGGCACTTCATCTATTAACAGGAAACGACTCCCGTCACCCTCTGCTGAAGACGTGTCCAAACACGGAAAGACCGTCGAGCAAGAAGCTGAAGCCCCGACAACTGACTTGATGCAAGTATTCTGGGGTGACTTGGACAAAACTCGTCTAGATTCAGTTCCACCAACTCCCGAAACATCAAGCAACCACAAATGGCCTCAATTCCTCGCCTCAAAAAACATCAATCCGACCCCTGCACCTGTGCCTAAAGCGTCAACATATATAGAAACGCCTAAACCAACGACAAAACCCTTCAAACTGCCTCTACTTCGATCAACACCCGCTTCCACAACTTCTACACCGCGTATCGGATTCAAAAATAATGTTGTTAGTCTGAACGGGTCGAATTCATTGCTTCGAACAGCTGTGAAGGCAACTCCTGCCTCGGTTGCAAGAAGACCTTTCAAGACCCCGTCTTCCAAGTTTATTCCGCCGAAACAAGTTCTACCAGCTGCAGAAACTCCAAAACCTTTGCAGATGGGTGTAGGAGAGAAGGTCGCGAAAGTGATTCCTGAAGGTGTGGTTTGGAAACGTCGATTATACGTTCTAACTGTATTCATAAGGGCCAAAACGAATTCCTATGCGAGAATATTTTAAAGGCATCCCACGTCAGGAAAAGAGTGTTGAAGAATTAGAGCAAATAATGTACGCTATTCTTCTTTTTTTGGTGTAACCTAACAGTTGATCAGGGACTATGAAGTCATTCATCTCAACTCAATCACCTCGCGAACTTATAAATTTGGCTCGTGGGGTCTTGAGGAGTGCCGAAATGAGCTTTTGGAGCGTGGCTGCGAGCCGAAAGCAGTTACTGAGCGATGGGTTGAAAATCACTATGGATGGGTTGTTTGGAAACTTGCGGGATTAGTTCGTTCGTTTTCGAACTCATATGACACTTACTGGAAGAAAGATGTGGTTGTTGAGCAGATGATGTACAGGTACGGCGTGAGCGTTTGAATCACAAGGTCTTCATACTTTGCTAGGTATCAACGAGAATACAAAGATGGAAAGCGGTCGTGTTTTCATTTGATCTGTGAAGGAGATCGGACGGCGGATTCTTTAATTGTCCTGTGTATTGCGGATGTATATGTTGCGGGGCAATCAGTATTAGAGAATGGAATTGATTGTGAGTGCATGTTGTTGTTGGAAATTGATTGATTGCTGATGCTTATTCCCATTATTTCAGTAAGATCTATCGAAGAGTCCCCCGTAATGGTCCGAGTTACTGATGGCTGGTACAGCTTAAAAGCGCATTTAGATCCTACTTTATCTCGAGCTGTTTTACGCGGGAGTCTGAAAATAGGACAGAAAATTATGATATTCGGGGCTCAAGTATGTTGACTGCGTTAACTCGACAGATAGTAACTTGTCGTTTAGACTGTAGGCGAAGGTCAGCGGCCGCCACTTGAAATCGAAGATAGATTGTTCATGTCTCTTTCGTCCAATGGAACTCGTCCTGCGAAATGGGACGCGAAACTCGGATACCAAGCCCGTCCATATCCATTTCAAGTTGGAATTGGAAGCGTTGTGGCAAATGGTGGTCCTATACCCATGATGGATATTGTTGTGATGAGAGTATACCCTATTTGCTACGTCGAGAACAAAGTGATGCTCTCGCAGGCGGAGGAGGACGAAGCTGAAAGAAACTATCAGGTAAAATCTTGACGTATGTGAGAAATGTTGACTTTGCCGCAGATTCGTTACGAGAAGGAATGTCAGCGACTAATGTTTGAGTATCAAAAGTCTAGTAAAGGAGAAGGGAGAAGCTTTGAAGACTATGACATACGAGGCGAAGTAGAGGAGAGAGTTCCACGACGAAATGTTTCTCGAATACTCAAGATGCTGATTTGCGATTATCCGCCCGATGGACACGGCGTTGAAACCACAGCTTCAACACTATTGACAATTTGGAATCCAGACGGGGGGCAAACGGAAGTATTTAAAGAAGGAAAGCGTTTGAAGGCAAGTAACTTCGATCGAAAGCTACTGAAACTAATTGTATTCGCACGACAGTTGTTTGGACTACTCCCAGATGGATACAAAACAGATTCAGGAAAGGCGATTTGTCCACTCAAGTTTGGCCAAAAGAAGATAATAATACCAATGCCTGTATCTGCTCAACAATTGGAAGAACGAACGCTGTATATACCTCGAATGTATATGAAGATTGACCAATTGAACAACTTAAGCCAAAGCGATGTTTTTGACGTTATGGGGCTGGTGATATCTTCAACAGAATCTGATGTCTGTATTGTCGATGAAACGCTGAAGTCTGTGAAAGTGCAATCGTATAGCAAACTATTTGGGAAAGTCAAGGTAAAGTTAAGCATTGAAGGCTGGTACATTACTTAAGCCATCTAAGGTCGGTGACGTCCTGTGTTTGCGGAATGTTGAGTACAGTCATTGTGTAAATTCACATTTTTACTCGCAAATGATGAAGCACGCTGGCTTAATATATACGCATATGGGAAAGCTAGAATCGGAGCTGAAGGCTGGGCTGATGAAGTTTAGGTGAGTTTCTTAATTATGAATTATGAATGCCTCATCTAAGGAATACACAGAACGTCAGAGGACTTCCAGGAACTCATTGCTTCTTCATAGTAATCAAAAAAAGTAAAAGACAATTGCATTTATATTATGTTACCAATCACAAGGAGGCAAAAGCTCTGAAACAAGAACTTTCATTGTATTGCCCTCCACAATTGCGCGAAAGTATCCTTTGGCTCCAAGTACTCCATCTTGTCTTATGATAGCAGTGATTCTCGAATAATTGGCATCGCTAGGCAAAATCGCTTTGGTAAACGACCGCTCCTTATCATACACCAAATGAGGGCCAAGACCATTTGCTTGAATTTTCACAGTGCGAATTGGTCGGTTTTTGGCAGCTTCGTCAGCTTTCTTTGAACCATTGATGCTGACAACTGTCCCCCCAGTACTTGACAGAGTAACTGTAACTACATTATCTTTGCGGCAGGCTCCCTTGTGTAGCTTCCAATCAGCACTCTGGCATGACGTCGAACAATAAGCAGTGACCAAACACGCCGGACAATATTTAAGTTGGCGCTCACTGGATCCACATACTCGACAGCCAATTTTTTCGATGGATGTATCAGTGGGATCAGCTCGAGCCCGCATACTTGCAGCTTCGCTTTTACTCATTGTTTGATAGATGGTTGGACGGCTTCTTGCAATTTCAAGAGGAACAGACCCTTCATAGTCTGGGATTTTTGGATTACAACCATACTCCATAAGCAGACTAATAGCTTTGCCATAGCCTCCCATTACAGGAGCCATAACCGCAGTGCAACCAAATCGATTTTGAATGTTTACAGCAGCTCCTTTCTAATGAGATGATTAGAAACCGTTATGACAATATCTTTGCAACAGACCTCGAGCAAGAGTCTTTCAATTTCAAGTGTCTTCTCATTGCAACCAAGTCCGCAAGTGTAGAACAGCGCTGTGTTTCCAATGACACAGCGAGCATTGATTTGCGCTCCTTTCTCTAGCAAGAGTTCAGCCACAGCCTTATGATCCATCCAATTTTCAAAATGAGCAAGAAGTCGGCAACCTTGAATAACACACATCAAAGGCGTAAACCTCATTGCGCTCACACGAAGTTCAAGCATTCTCCATTCCTGATTTTCTTTCATCCACTTGATGTCACCCAGGAAACATTTTTTGTGCAACAAGGGCATTCCATCAAGAGGCTCAAAGTCCATTCCTTCAGCCCATGCCTCGCGCAGTGCCTGTGCTCCAAGTCCAACAAGCCCTGTTTGATCTCCGTCCTCAGGAAGCAAAGGAATTGAAGTGTCCATTTTGCTTGGGTGAACGATGTATGGCTTCATATCAATAGGATTCTTTGTCTTGGACTTATTCTTGGTTCTCATAAACGAATCTTCCAGCATTTTTTGGAAGACTGTATCTCCAATTCGATCTAATTCACCAACGGGGCCTTTCTGTCTTGCGGCTCTAAGAGGAAGCTCAAATACCTTTCGAGGTGCATTTCGTTTCAAATCTTCGTAAAGCTGGTGAGCTTCAAAGTATCGAGGATGTTTGTCTGTAGGATACTGATACATAAAGCGGTCTCCTAATTCCAACCAGAATTTCCCTGCATCAAGACTTCTTTGGGCAAAGAGATTGATTGCGACAATGTAGCACGGATCTGAGTGGAAAAACGATCCATCAGGATTGAGATGATAGAGCATCTGAGCATCTTCAATGGCATCTTCGACTTCTTTCTTGCGATGGCGCAAGATACATCGATATGCGCGGCTCTTTGTACACTTTGGATTCAATTCAAGAGCAGTATCCAAGTCGCTTGATGATTCAAACAAACGACCCCATCCGGCAAAAACAGAGCTCCTGAACGAAAAGAGAGACGCCAATTTAAGTTTGTCGGTTGATGATTTCATAATGTTGATTGCCTCAGTCAAGTTTGTTGATGCTTTTGGGAAGGATTGCATCGCCAAGTGAATTCCTGCAGTGAGCACGTGGCCGTTGGCTACTTGGTCAATCGTAGAGACTTCACCCTTGGTAACTCTGCCGGCGATGTCTCTTAACTTTTGTATATTATCCTAGAAACCTCCAGTCAAAACTGTAAGTTCACCAAGCTCCGCCTCGTTACCTCATCAATCCTGTTAAGATCTGGAAGCTTTGAATCAATTAGGAAAGACTGCGCTGCCAATTGAAGGCACTTCTTCTCGTCTGTGATATGCAGTACTGCCTCCTTCAACAACTCCGTTGTATCAATACGCTTGTGCACCATGGTTGAATCAGCAAGAGGCTGGATCTTTTCAAGGGCGGAATCTTTCTTCTTTGGCGTCTGAGGCAAGTCGGGATTTACGATCCTTGTTGCTTTACTGAAGGCTTTCTTAACTTTCGCATGTGAATAGTCTTTTCCTTGCTCGATGTAAATGGCATGAACTTGCTTGATTGAGAGCGTTGGATCTGCGATACGCAGCTTGACAATGTCGTCAACCAGTTGATCGATTTCAGTGTCCTCCATTTCGAAACAATTCTTTCTCTTTCGTTCTTCTTCTTTCTGCCTTCTCCTCTTTTTTATAATATATAATGTCTTGTGGTGCTTTCGTTTCGTGGGCACAATCTGTTCCACGATTCTCATTCAATAAGAGGGGCAAGGAACCAAACTCTCAAAACATCACAAATCTCATCTAAACTATGCCCATTGATACCA
Source organism: Rhizoclosmatium globosum (assembly GCA_002104985.1). Lineage (NCBI taxonomy): Eukaryota > Fungi > Chytridiomycota > Chytridiomycetes > Chytridiales > Chytriomycetaceae > Rhizoclosmatium > Rhizoclosmatium globosum. The sequence goes on along the minus strand of MCGO01000098.1, from coordinate 24,655 downwards.
TTCCCTCTCCCTTTAAATCTCTCGATCTCACTTGCTCAGGATCAGCTGAGGTTCATGTCATCATTCGCCAAGGAACCACCAATGACGCTACCATATCATACGAAAAAACAAATGGCAGAGACACGTACTTTGCGGAATCTAAACTCGATTTCGACGTGGAGAACTCCAAGCTGACTGCAAGATTCATCACACCAACATTCACAAGCTTTAATATGTTTGGATTCGGGAACGAACTTTCTGTACAATTGGTTGTATCCCTTCCCTCGGATATTGAAGACTTTGCCTTTCAAGGGAATTGGGGCCGCTTCGTTCTTGAAGGACCCAACTTTGGTGGTAATGTGAACATTAAGAACACTGTAGGGGCTGTGCGAATCCCTTCTTCTCTCAGCTCCAAGTCAATTAGTATTGAAACCAACACTGGCTCTATCAAGGCTCTAGGATCTTTGTCTGCGCAATCTATTCAACTGAATTCTAAAGTTGGTGCAATTCACACTCAGTCATTGACGGCGGACGCTGTGGAAATCAATACTAATACAGGATCTATTCACGTGGATCAAGTTACTGCAACTCAAGACGTCACACTCAATTCAAATGTCGGGGCAGTCGAAATTAATAACGTTTCGGCGAATTCACTTGTTGTAAACTCACGTACTGGATCTATTACCTTTTCCAAAGCCCAGATTTCCAACCAAGTTTCTCTGACCAACAGCACAGGTTCAATCAAAGGTTGGTTCCAGGGCTATTCGAGTTTGAATACTGTGAACGGAACTGGATCCGCAAAAATGACTTTAATTCCTGGTTCAACCACTTCAAAAACAAGCATTAAAACGGAACTCGGTTCCATTGATGCAATTGTGAAGGGATTCCGCGGTAGATTCAGTGCAAATACTGATTTGGGAAAAGTTTATGTATCTGGTGGAGAGAATGGTGAATTTGGACAAGATAAGAGTTCTCTGAGTGGTGTTGTTGGGGAAGATGTCGGTGCGTTGATGGACTTCAAAACGGGAACGGGAAAGGTGCAGATCAGTTTCTTGCCTGAATTAAACCCCAAAGAGCAGTGAATAAATATACAGCAGGCCCTTATCAATTATTTTTCCATGTGTAAATAATCAATCAAAATGACTTCAAGTGCGCCAGCTCCTGTACCTCCAACCCGCAGCAGAACAGTGGACCTCACGCTTTCAGGATCTGCCTACTTTGATGTGATTGTCCGAAAGGGAGCAGAGCCCGAAAACGGTGTCCAAGTTCGGGCAGTGCGAACAGCTGGTCTACACCATTACTTTTCGGAGACCAAGATATCCATAGACTCCCATGAAGGCAAATCCGCCATCCGAGTCACTACGCCGACATTCTCCAACTTTGCAATTGGCGGATGGGGAGACACTCTCTACCTCAAAGTCTTTATTACCCTCAACCGTGACATCGAAGAGTTCACATGTCAAGGTGATTTATTACAGTTATCTTTCGAAGCGGGAGTCCATGTGAGTCGGGTTGTGGATGTTAAGTCAAGAAGCGGGGACGTAAACATTGTTTCAGCTTTGAATGTGGAGACACTGGCGCTTGCATGTGGAACTGGAAACATAACAATCGAAAATACCGTCACAACAAGCAAAGATATTACGCTCCAGGCAAAGAATGGAATCATACGAGCTGCTCGGCCTCTTGATGCGAGAAACTTACGAGTCATTGCGGGAACGGGTCCTATATTGCTGGATAATATTACTGCTGCAGAGGAAGTGAATCTTGAATCTAAAGCTGGCGGTATTGAAGCTCTAGAAATCAAGTCGAATTCTTTTACAGCCTCAACAGACACAAACGTTGCAACAGGAGCTCTAACAGGAATACTGTCGTTCTCAAAAGTAACAACTTTAAACGCAGTGATCTTACAGACCAATACGGGAGGAATCTCTGGTCAGTTTGTTGGGTATGAGACGTTGATTGGATCAGCAAAATTTGGGGCCATCAACATAACTCTGACTCCTGGTTCTGGGGGCTCATCAACAAGTCTGTCTACTGAATTCGGTGCCGTAGATGCTGTTGTAAAGGACTATAAAGGGAAGTTCGACGCAAAGGGTTCTACAATTTCAATTCGTGGTGCTGGAGACAGCTTGGACGGTAATCACCAGGGCATTATTCATGGAATAATTCGCGAAAATCACGAGAAAAGTAACGCGAACATCAGTTTAAGAACTATGAATGGCAACGTGGATGTCAAGTTTATTCAATTGTCACCTACAGCATCTTCTGAACCAACTTTTGTTGCCCCACCGTCCTACGATGAACAGGCATGAGCAGAGTTTTCGAGTTATTTAAAATTGTTTTTTAGGATAGTGTTATTCGAATATATCACATCTCCCATAATTCTGTGGCATTCTCGTTTGCATCTTCCATTATTCCCTTTTTGATATCCAACACGCATTCTGGCACGCCCAAGTTCACCGATTCACCATTTGGAAGTATAATTCTCTGAACAGGAACCAGAATCCGCAACGAACCTGTACAATATGCTCGATAAGCACAAACTCCAGAACGCTACCAAACTCAACTCGTCACGAAAGCTCCAACCCAAGTCGACACGGAACCAACTTTTGGAAATTCATATCGAAACCGTATTCCAAGTCTCCCACAAACACTTTCAACATTCCTGAGAATCGTTCCTCCCAACACATGTTGCACTGGAGCTGTTACAACAGCCAGTTTTCCATCCCCGTCCTGCACGACAACGAAAAAGTTTGATGTGAGTCCTTCGTAAATATTGCCGTCTGTATCGGTCAATAGGAGTTCAGATATTCCTGGTTTCATGGCAGCAAGTTCTAATGGCTTTCGGTCTCTGTAAAGTACAAAAGTTGAATACCCTCCGCTGAAAAAGAAGCATACTATACCGTGACCATTGGGAATCCTTGATACATGGATACGTTCTTGGAGAGCCATAAAAGGCAACTGTGCAAGGTTGAGGTTTCGTGTCAAGTTGGAATTCAATGTGAATACGAAGTTCAGCTAAATTGTTCTATCGATGAATCGGTTGGCAATTGCTGGTGAAGAGTGAAAGGCTGTACATACAGATGGTTCAAGCAATAGAATTGTGATGGTCGCTTCGTCTGTGAGTCCATTCTTTGACAGACTAGCCGTGGATGCAAAATACTCTTGGAGACATGTACCAAGAGCTGCCGAAATAGTCGTTTTCGTGGCATCCAGATCAAACTCTTTGGCAGGTTCTCTGTTTCCAACAACCTTTGACAGTCCAATCCAAGATTCAATCAATCGATTCAAGTGAATGTTCCAGTTCATAACTTTTGTTCGATTGAGTGTTCGCGTGGCAGTGTAAGCACCTGTTAAGTAGGTTGAGCCACGACAGTTAACACTGACAGTACAGATACAGACCTCTTGTGTTATTCAGCAGGAACTCTTTCTTGTTGACAGATGCCATGACTTGTTTCAGTCCATCATCAGACGTTCCAGAGCCATCAAGTAACAAGGTCCATTCATGTGGGTGTGTTTGTGTCATCTTTTCAATACATTACTCCCATGCAACCAACATACTAACTAAAGATAATTTATTGGCACTGAAAAGGAAAACAATATTCCCAAAACTGTATGGGTTTACTTTGACGACTGGTACTTTGTCACAGCCTTCGTCCCTTCCGAAACAGCATGCTTGGCAAGTTCTCCAGGAAGGATCAAACGGACTGAAGTCTGGATCTCACGAGACGAAATGGTTGATCGTTTGTTGTACGCGGCGAGCTTGGATGCTTTTTGTGATGTGGTGTGTTTAGTTGAGTGGGGATTATGCGGGATGGGATCATTGGGATGGTGCTCACCTTCGGAGGCGATGCGTTCAAAGATATCGTTTACGAAAGAGTTCATGATGCTCATACTGTTTCGGAATGTAAAGAGAGAATGAGGGTGGCATTAGTCCTTGTCGTTTCAACCACCAACACCAAAACACCCAAACAAACACTCACGCCTTATTCGAAATACCAGTTTCCGGATGCACTTGTTTGAGCACTTTGTAGATGTAGGACGAGTAACTCTCCTTTCTCGAAACCTTCTTCTTCTTTCCGGCGCCGTCTTTCGTCTTCTTGGCGGCTGTCTTGGCTGGTGCTTTTCCGGCTGGCTTCTTTTCGGCGGGCGCCTTTCCTCCTTCTTTTGGTGGTGCCATTTGGTGGTTGGTTGTTTTTGAGAGAGTTTTTTGGAGCTCTTTCTTTCTCGGACATTGTGGTTTCTATTATCGAATTCAACTTATTTTATTTTCCTACATCCCACATTAAATATACATTCAAGACTCGTCTCAATCTGATATCAGGTTCGTATGGACGGCAACACTGTACTCTCTCCTCCTCCATTCACAGACACACCGTTACTCTCAACCACCGGTATCACAGACTGCACAGGCTGCACATCCTGACATACTCTTGCGGCGGGTGATGATACCCATAAGGCGGCGGGGGACCAGGGTAATACACAGGCTGATAATATCCTCCAGTGTGTCCTCCAAACCCAGGTCCTCGAATGTCCATATATGGTGCGACAGCATACGACGCGCCAGGGTATTCTTGGGATGGCGAATTGACCGGGCATGGTGTCAATGTATCCATGCATTGGGTGGAAGACGGGTTGCGGTGGTGGTGGGGCTGGGACATGGTATACCATTTGTGGGTGGGGTGGTAGTAGACGTATCCGCCTGCGGATGGGTCTGCGTACATGATGGGAACTGGTTGTTGCATGACATGTTGCTGTTGTTGGTGATGTTGATGTTGCAGTTGTTGTTGTTGTTGCTGTTGTTGCTGGAGGTCAACACTTGATCCACGGCGGCTGGCAACACTTCCTTCAGGTTTGTATCCAGCCTCCAACAAGACAGCATCAAACTCAACCTTGTGCTCCACATAATATGCACGACATTGAATCACAGACTTCCCACCTCCAACAACTTTACAAACTTCCTCCCAGTTACAACCCACCATCCTCAACCCTTTCACAAAGTCACTCCTTCTTGACCCGTCCATCCCCAGCACACTTCATCTCCCTGATCATCCCTCTTCTCCTCTCCAACACTACCATCACCCAAACTCTCCTTCCGTTCCCCGCCCGCAACCACCTTCTTACTCTTCTCTTTCCCACCTCCTCCAGATCCACCCTTCTTCCCAGCCTCCATCTCCGCAACAATAACATCCAACCCATACTTGCGCTTATATAGCCTCCAAAACTCTTTCACCCCTTCAGTAGTTTTACTCCCAACCGCAATCGCAACAGCCTCAAAGTCACGTCCATGTCTCTTGAACGCTTCGACAGCGCGTTCTTTCTCGTCCGCTGTCCAACGGGTCGACCCGCCGTCGGCGACGTCTGAGATTGTGAATTGGGAGTCAAAGTGGAGGGGTGGGTCGCGACGGGATGTGGAGGGTTTTGAGCTGGGTTGGTTTTTCTTTGGGTGGTTTTGTGGATGTTTCCCGGGATGGTTGGTGTTGGGTGGAGTCATCTTTTTGAGAGTCATTCGGGTATTGGTTGTTTGAGTTGTCGGCTTCAGCGTCGGTATCTGCTTGTTGAAGGTTTGATTCCCGTGTTGATTCAGAGATGGGGGTTCTCGCGGTGATCGATCCACTTGATTGTTACTGCCCGACTTGATAGGAGCAACAGGCTTCTTTGCAGCCATCGCCCCTCTCCTCCGGATATTATTCCTCGAATTCGCAGCTTTCCGTAATAACTGCTTAAAGTTTCCAGAAAACTTTTCTCGGTAGTAATACTGAATACAATCCTGAGTCGTCTTGTTTGGAAGGTACGCAGCAATCCTATCCACAAAAATCAATAACCCAATATTCTCATAAACAAACTCACCGTGGAAAATCCTTTCCATACTGCACAAGCCGATACCGAAACGCCTCCCGTTCCTCCAAACTCCACTTCATCTCCACCGCCGCATTCACCTGCGCCAGCTCCAACACCGGATCCACAACAAGGCGATTATAATTCCGCACCGTAAACACCGCAATATCAACAGGATCCAACAACATCGGCGGGTCCGCCACAGTCTGCGCAATCAACTTAGAGTCATCCAAATCCGCCTGCTCCGTCGCCGCAATCGCAGCAAGAACCTGTTCCCACTCCGCCTCACTCTTCACAGCGTCACTAATAAACGCACCACGACGACTACTACTCCTCGTAGACCCCCCGAAATCCCCGCTGTTGTATCCCATGATCCCAGACCCCCCACCTCCCCCAGAAGTCCCTCCATACGCGGGACCGTATGCGGAGAGAGGGCCGATAAGACCAGCGCCAGGCCCAACGCCGCTCCGTTTCTTCTTCTCAAGTCGTTCCATCTTCTTTTTGTATGTGGCGTAGTGCTCACTCCACTCTTCGCGGAGTTCCGCGCGTTTTGTCGAGACGGCTTTTTTGCGTTGGATGACGCGGGACATTACGAAGGGACGGATGATTGCGTGGCGCGCGATGATGTGTTGGATGATTGGGTATTCGGCGATGGTGCGTTTGATTTTGGGTGGTTGGAGAGGGGTTGTGGGTGGGTAGGCAGATTGGAGGGATGTGAGGAGTGCGCGGGAGTTTGATTTGGCTTTGGCTTGGTTTTCGGCGAGGATTCTAGGGTGAGGGAGTTGTCGATTGGAGGGAGTTCACGCTTCTTGGAGGTTGTAGAGGTGGCAGTTTGTGGAACGTCGGTAGTGGCAGAACTGTGGTTAGGGATGCAGGGAGGATCGGCGATTTCGGATCAACTTCCATTGAGGTTGAGGTAGACGGCTCTTTGGAGGCAGCAGCAGCGGCAGCTGCATCTTCTTCAAGTTGAAGTTGTTGGTCATCAATCACTTCCTCTTCTTCCTCTTCTTCTCCCTCCCCATCCTCCAACTCTTCCCCATCTTCAACTTCATCCTCGTTTCCATCTTCTTCCTCCATCGACCCAGCATTCTCATCAAACTCCAAATCTTCAGGTGTACCCGCAATCAAGCCTTCTTCCTCTGATAGTTGTTCCTGGGCTACATTCGTGTCCGTGATGGGTTTACTCACATTCTGATTAGATGTAACTCCAGGTTGAGCTGAACTAGCTCCACTGGGTCCAGTTCCCGTAGGAGTAACAGAGGAACCCCGTCCATATCCTCTCGAAGGTCCCATGCTAGACTCTCGACTGACCCCAGGCATACCCGGCCCACCTCCTCGGTCTCCACTAAACCCAGCATCTCTCTGATGCATCAAATTCTTGGAAGCATGGAACGGATGCTGCTGCATCCTCTGTTCCATGAACGAATCTCTTCCTTGTGCTGTTGGTTATTTACTCCATACCGATCAGATCCACCCATCATTCCGCCGGTTGGGCCTCCAGGTCCTTTGTTGTAAGAATAGCCGCCGCCTCCTTGACGCATATTGGAGTTGTTATTGTTGTACATTGAATTGTATCCACGATCATTGTTGTATGATCCACCAGTGTAGGAATCACCACGGTTGGATACAAACGAAGACGGTCCGCCTTGGTCTCTGCGTTTGTATTCATCATAACTGCCAGCATTTCCAAAGATTGAATTGGAGCGCCGCATAGTATTAGAAGATGGATTGTTCAGGTTAGAGTTGTAAGACTGATTGTTCGAAGGAGGCTGGTATCTGTCACTGTTGTTGCTTCCAGCAGGTAAGAGACGGGGTCGCTTAGGAGGCATGAAGGAAGATGACGAGTTGTTTGGTTCAGGTCCAGCATCGAAGGAAGTTCTGTTTCGTTTTTGGAACGAGTTGGAGGAGGAAGAAGAGGGATAATCTGAACCATATCTGAGGGTTGAAGGAGTGTTTGAGTTTGGACCCAGCAACGAAGGTTTGCTATTGTTTCCACCAAGTAGAGTGGAACGTTGTTGTGGCTGTTGTTGTTGTTGCTGCTGCTGTTGGGATGGGGCTGAACGAGAGTCAAACTGAGCAGGTCTGCTGTAACCGCCTCCTTGACTGTTTTGAGCATTATTTGAAGATCTGTAGTCCAACGAATCCCTGTCATTCGAGGGTCGCTGAAAAGCCAATGATGGTTGAGGATTTGAGGGACGGCCGCCTGAGTTGTATCTATTTGACGAGTTAGCAGCCATTGAAGAAAGCAAGACACACGCACAGTTTCTGAGTACTTTGATTCGCGTCAAACCGCAGTCTGTCTCGTTCCCGTTCTCGGTCTCTGTCTCTGTCCGAGGATGGCGGCCACAATCGCGGCGCCGAAGACGAGGCCGTTGAAGCCGAAGACGCCGAGGGAGGCGGCGGCAGCGGAAGCGAAGACGCCGTCGAAGAAGACGGCGCCGTGTTTCGTCGCTGACTTTGTTGATTTAAAGAGACACTTTGTTGACTTTGGATCGGATTCGGTGGTTGCGGAAGTGGAAACCGCTTCTGTTTCGGCAGTTGTTTAGTTTACTCCAATTTAACATGTTTAAAAACAAAGTAACAAACTGTGTTCATTGAAGCAGAGGACGAGGAAGAAGACGACGTTGGTCCAGCCGATTCAGATCCGCGACTCCAAAGATTCGGCCGCTTTGCTGCTCCGCCACTTCCGCTTCCACTTCCACTCACTCCAAGAGACGATGAAGGGGCAGCTCCTCCGCGGCTCGGTGGTGCTGAGGGCGGTGGTGGCGGCGGAGGCAAAGACCGGTCCCCTGCCATTTGCGTAAAAGTTTTGTCAACGTTTGTACAGAAAACAGATTTATTCGTTACTTCTTTTTGCTAAATGGATTCACCTTGTTGGGTCGTCCCTTCTGCTTGAGTCGGAGACAAACTTCAACGTGTCGTTCATACGAATTTTCACTGAATCTACGTAAACAGTGCGGGCATTCCTGCCCTTCCGGTAATGTTTTACTTGGTGGGGGAGGAGGTAAATCAGAGGCTTTTCCCCCCTTGGCCAAATGTGCTTGCATTTGTTTTGCAGCTCGCAAAGATTCAATCAACTCCTCTGTTCAAAATGATTCGTCACTTCATATGCAAACAACAACTTAAAACTCACCATGCTTCTGCTTCCACGCCTCTTTCCGCTGCACACGCATTTCTTCCAACTTTCGTTCAGCTGCAACATCTTTTTTAATCTGCCCCGTCTCCAACCCTTTCGTTCGCATCTTGGTTCCATCAAACACTTTGCGTGGTTTCTTGTTGGCACTCTTGCACGCTTTTTCATGTTTGGCCAATCGATCCACTGCGAATTTCCGTGAACAGACGCGACACACTGCTAGTTTCGGTTTCGGTCCGTGTTCAGGTGGAAGCTGATTTTGAGATTTGCCCAGGCGGGCATGGATTTTGATTGAATGTGTGCTCCCGAATGATTGCTCCGACGCGTTGTCTTCCCCATCTTCTTCTTGCTCGAGTCCGATTCTTCGTCAACCTCCTCATCCCCTTCCCCTTCCTCTTCTTCCTCTTCTTCCTCTTCAGATTCCACCACTGGTCGCCTAGCCTCCACTTTTTGACGCGTCTCCACAGGCTTCTGCACCACAGGTTCAACAACAGAAGTCTGCCTCGAATACCCACCCTTCTCCTCCCTCTTCACCCTCTCCACATTAACCAAATTCTGCAAACTCCTTCCAACGCCACTATCCCTCCTCCCCTTATCCTCCTCCTCCCTTCCTCTCCCCTCCCCCAAATAACTATCCCTCCTCCCAAACCCCCCATCAGAAACCCGACTCGCCCGCACCATCTCTTCAATACTCAAACTCCCCCTCCGATCAACTTCACTCCTCCTCCTCCCAACCTCCCCATACCCCCCTCCACCACCACCACCCGCACCCGCACCCCTCCCCAAAAACTCATCCAAAACCCCTCGTCGAACAACAGGCCTCCCCTCCCCATCCACATCCCGCACCCCAACCATCCGATTCACACGTTCAAGCTCTTCCCTCCCCTTCCCCCAACCACCACCCCACCCAAACAGCCCCCGCTTCCCATGCGCAGCCGCAGACGCAGGAACAGGCTCGCGATACGAAAGCAAGTTCGCGTCAAGAGAACTTGACGACGCGGTTGCAGTATACCCTGGAAGCGGTTTATACATCCCAGACGTGGAAAGTGTGGGTGGAGGGTTGTTGAGGCCCTGTGCGAGGAGTGTTCGTGGGAGTTCGAGGTTTACAAAGACTTTTGTTGGGTTGTGAGGTTGTTGGTTGTGGTGGTGTTGTTGGGGTTGACGGTGTTGGGAATATTGGGGTTGTGAGTAGCGGGGTTGAGGTGGTGGTGAGTCGTATAAGGTTTCGGTGGAGTATCGATGGTTGCTGTTGTTGTTTGAGAGGGTGTTGCGGGATGTCATTTGGTCAATGTATGAGGATTTGTAGAGGTCTTGTTGATGAGACGGTGTGCGGAGTGTTGAGAGGGAGGAAGGCTTGGGTATGGAAGAGCGCAGGTCTTTGTCGCGTTGGGATGTGTAGTGGTGGTTCATGTGAGTTGAAGCGGGATTTACAGAATAGATTTTCGTGGCTCAAAAGTAACAAGTCAAACTAAAGGACCTTTAGTATTAGTTTATGTTTCAGCTTTCATAACGCAGTCGGTACTATCTCTGCTTTCACTGTTATGCTCAGGCCCGTTTTCAAGTAATCAAGTAATCACTTGTTGAAGGCAAAGTAAAAGAGGTGGGCCTTAATAGTGCCGCCAGATACTCCTTGGAATTGCGCTGACAAAGGTTTGCATTGTCCAATTTGAGATGGCGGAATAAAAGTTTCAGGAGATGAAAGATGACTGATTTAAGAAGAGAATAGTAAAAAAATTTGGTGATATAAGAACAACATCAAAAGTGTTTGGGTGCACTAACATCTATCCACACTTTCAGCGGTAAGTCGTCTTTCCAAACACCAAGCACACCAAGCAATATCATTCTAAGCACTCACTGATTACAATGCAGTCAGATTAGGCATCAATTCCGCTACAGCCAGATCCATCTTCTCAGCACCCTTAACCCTATTTCCGACTGAAAGTTATGTCGAAATACTTGGCTCTACAACAAGCATCTGGTGCTGAAGCCATAACAGGAACACTGTACGTCGACAAAACGTTTGTCAGTAGCCACAGCAAAGAAAAACTCTCCTTAACGGTTGGCATAAATGCTGTCGGGGTTTTGTGTTCAATCAGCACTACCGTCGGGCAGGCAACGGAAACGTGTCCATCCGCAATGAACTTAAAGTCGAGTACTCGTTGTTTCTCCGTTTCATGCACAGGAGACTCAGCCATCATCAAGTCCGCCTCAAATTATGTAGCCACTGTGAGTCTCTAATTTCCTCACAAAGTACTCTTACACATGAACTAGGCACAAATATCTTCCTGCCCAGCATCAAAGCCGACATGTTCATATACCGATTCTGTGTCCTCCATATCTTATCAGCTTTTGCCCCCAGCGACTGCAGCCATTATTTCGCCTACCCCGGAAAACAACGCAGTACCAGACCCTGTACCACCTGTTCAATCACCAGTACCAACCTCGCAACCTGAGGAAAATCCTCCTGTTCAAGACAACATCGCCCCAGCTAATACGGACCCATCTCCTATCGCTACATTGTCAGTCGTAGCAAGCAATGTTCCACAAAGCCCCAAACCTCAAGCCATCATTGCCCCGATCAGAGGTCCAACACAATCCACACTTCCTGGGGATACCTCCGGTTCAAGTCCAGGAACAAGTGGTGCCGCCATCGGAGGTGCCATCGCAGGTATCATTGCACTTCTTGCAGCACTTGGAATCGTTTATGTGCGTTACAATCGCGCAACGAGTGAACCGCAACCTACCGACATTGAAGTTCCAACCCAAAGTTACGTTTCCAAAGGTCCCACGAAACGCAAGGCGCTACCTATTCCAAAAACCGAGAGAACGGTGGATGGGAAATTTACTGCACCACCAAGTAACGTTTTGAACACAACAGCGTCAGGAGTTACCTCTCAATCAATTCCTTTGCAAATGCTACCAACAGGCGTCACTATTCAAAAGCCAGCCGCTGCTCGACAGGCTCATAGTCCCATGATAAATGACCGCTCCAAAGACGGATATTTCGTTGTTCCGGCTGGTACAGAGTTTGTTGCTTCGTCTGATGCCTCGCGTCCTCGTCAACCGTCGCCAGGACGACAGCAACGATCACAACGATCTCCGCACAGTCCCGTTGCAAAAGAAGTTCAGAGAAAGTAAATCAGTTACAGAAGAGTTCATTAGAAATAGAAAAACCAAATAAAAGATAGCAAACCAGGTTTACTACTGATTTTCATTGAATAAGCAAACAAACCAGTGATTCAGAATAGACAATATTGTTCGTTTGGATTTTCGCTGCAATTTGTTTGAATTTCTATGAACCCTTATAATATGATTTAAGCCACCTTTGTCAGCCGCTTCTTCAATGAACTTGCAACGCGACGACACTTTGCAGCCAACGAATCTATTCTCAGTATCGTGAGTCCATTAAAGCATTACTTTGAGCAGATACAGCTACTTCTTGCAGTTGTGCAACATCGACAGATGTAATTGAGGCTTTTTCGGGAACCGGAACGGATACGGTCACAAATAGTGAGTAGTGATTGAAGAGGTGGAAGCGGAATAAAAACAGTTTAATCAGAGACCGTCGATCCCGTTGGAAATGTTGTTCGCTGGATTGTAACTTACTTTGAATTTTTCATTGTCACACCAGGTCCTAACATCTTCCTAACGAGAATGTTAGTGCAAACGCATATCAGACAACGTCTCACTGAGTAGTGAAGTACTTTTACGCTGGACGTTAGGTACCATGAGATTATCTTTCGCATCAATGAGGAGATGAGAAGGTAAGACCCCAAGAGATGAAGAAAGACTGATTTAAGAAGCCCCAGGTTTGCTGATATAAGACGAGAAACTGAGTGTGCTTTGTACTCTATAGGAGCATTCTACGATTGTTCTCGTTCGTAGTATTGGTTGCATCAAGCTTGTCATTCGAATTGTTCACTAGAATGTTATGTATTGGATTAGATATCAAATTCCGATAAATCACCACATCGTCATCTTGATGGCACGCATTGCTCCATTTCCGACTTAAATTCATGTCCAAGTACTTGGCTCTGCAACAGGCACCCGGTGGTGGAGCCATCACTGCGACACTTTACATCGACAAGACATATGTCAGTAGCCACAGCAAGGAAACGCTCTCGTTATACGTCAACATAAATAATGTTGGGCCATTGTGTAATGCTAAAGCCACCGTCACGCAGGCAACGGGATCGTGTCCATCAGAAATGAATCTCAAGTCGGGAACTCTTTGTTTCTCAGTCTCATGTACAGGGGACTCGGCTATCATAAAGTCCGCCACGAATTCTGGAGCCTTCGTTCGTGCATCCATCCCTAATATTCATCTAATACATAAATAGGCATGGTTTTCATCTTGTCCAACATCCAATCCCTATTGTTCATTCAATGATTCTGCATCATCCCAATCGTTGCAGTTATTGCCCCCACCGGCTGCCCCTCAGAACCAGGCAACTCCAGATCCCCCACCTGTTCAACAACCAGTACCAGACCCCGCGCCACCTGTTCAACCACCAGATGCAGCACCAGTACCTGCTCTAGGAGACACTTCTGCTCCTGCTACTGCGAATGCTTCCCCTAGTGCTATATTGCCAGTTACAACAAGCATCGTAACCCAAAGCCCCAAAGCTCAGGCCATTATTGCCCCCAACGGAGGATCACCAAAAACAACGCTTCCTGACAATGCCAGCAATCCTACTGTGGGAAGCAGTGGAGCCGCAATCGGAGGGGCCGTTGCAGGAATTATTGCACTTTTTGTAGCCCTTGGAATCGTTTATGTTCGCAACAGTGGCAGTGTGAGCCAGCTACTTCCAACTCTGTTTCAACCCAAGCCAGACATTGAGGCTCCTGCCCCAACTTCGGATTCCAAAACTCCTGGCAAACGCAAACCTCTTCCAATTCCGAAAATGGAGAGAACGGCCGATGGGAAATTCGCTGTTCCACCAACAAATGGTTTGAGCACAACCGTTCAATCAGCTACCTTACCATTGATGTCTACGAATGTTGTCATTCAAAAACCAACGAGTGCCCAGAAGCCTCAGAATGCTATTAGAACTCCACGCTCAAAGGACAAAGCCCCAGCCACTGTGGATCATAATGCTTTACCTTCCAAAGCCGCTTTACCTCCCAAAGGCTTAGGAGCAAAAAGATCTGCACGCAGCTTATCTCCGAAGGTGGTTAAAAGATACTAGAAACTATCTGTGATACCATTGTCTTAGTTTATCATTGTTTTAGAAGGGTTCATAGAAGTGTTTGAAGTAAATAAACGCACAACCCAAAAGAAGCCGTCAATATCAATTTCCCTCCTTGTCTGTTCAAATATTATAAGGGCTCACACCCAAATTGATTTTTGCAATCTCCGATCCATCATCACGCATCTGCCTGTCACCTCTAAAATTTTCATTCTGCTGACCGATATGTCCACCTTTCTGACACTGCAGCAAGCACCTAACGCCGGAGCTATTACGGCGTCTCTCTACCTAGACCAAACGTTTGTTGGCGTTCATCTAAATGAAGTGTTCTCCTTGTCTGTTAGCCTGAATCCTGTTGGGACAGTATGTTCCGTCATCACAAACGTAGGCAAGGCTGTTGACCCTTGCCCTTCTGCGATGGGACTCATGGCTGGAACTCGATGCTTCTCAGTGGCATGTGCAGGAGATCCAAGTATAATCAAGGCAAGCGCTAGTTACGCAGCGACAGTAAGTGTTTGTTGTTGAGTCAGACCAATTACCAAGTGTCTGACTCAATAATAAGGCCCGCTTCACTTCGTGCCCTGCATCCAACCCGAAATGCTGGTTCGCGGATACTGCTTCTTCCAAGTCTACTGTGTTGTCGCCTCCAGGACCAGCTCCTGTTTCACCTCCCGTAATTGCACCTTCCCCTGATCCTGCTCCTGCTCCTCCAGCACAAGATCCTGCGCCAGCCCAAAACCCAGCAGACCAAAGTTCCCCACCGGTTCCTGCTCCAGTTGATCAACCAGCAGCGAATCCTGTTCCAAGCCCACCGCCTGTTGTTGGAACAACGGTATCACCCCAGGCTATCACAACACAAGCCCCTTCCGCTCCAATCAAAGCTCCTTCCTCTCCTCAACAGCCAACCCCTCCTGAGAACAACGCTCCAAGCGCTCCAGGTGGAAACAATACTATCGCGATTGGACTATCTGTTGTTGGAATCCTTGTCGTGATTGCAGCTGCCGGCCTTGTTTATACACGATACCGCCGTAATTCTGAAAACGACGACATTGAATTAGCTATGAGTCCTGTGACTCACGATTCAAAAACCCCGGGAAAGCGAAAGGCACTACCGATTCCAAAAACCGAGAGGACAGCGGATGGCAAGTTTACTGTCCCTGGGCAAGGAGTTCCAGCACCAGTGATCATTCTTCCACGCGCGGGTTCGGTGGAGAAGGGATTGCGGGGAATGCCGACAAATTCGCGGCTTGAAACGCTGGCGGAGAACGAAAAATGCAAAAACCCGTGGTACTTGAACGTACGAAGGATGGATATTTTGCTCCATCGTCTCCCGGTTCTCAGCCTGCTCCAGTTCAGCCTATCAATTCTCAACCGTCTAATCTTAGAGAGGCACCAAAAAAGGTCAACCGAGCACCACGCTTGGTGAAACCAAGTGAAGGTCAGCGCAAGTGATGGGTTTTGATTCTTGAACTTTTTGAATGAGGCAAATATACAATAAATGGATATTTTTTTTAAATGAAATAACAAGAGCACGAGATATCAGGTAATATGTATTCTTTATGAGCTATCGGATTTAATAATAAAACGGTACTATCAATTTTCATAACTAGGCGGAAGTTCTCCTTGCTCCCTCATTTCAGTCAATGCACGTTTCACGTTTAAGTAATCACCCAGCGGCAAGTTGAGAACTTGCTGTAAAGATCCGTCGCCAGAGAGCTCAATCAAATCCGTGAATCTTAGCTTTTCCTCTGATTGAACGTTTCAGAATGTTGAAACAAAACCAACGAAACTCAACTGATGATAACAGCTTTCAAGGTAACTCCAACACGCGGAATCATTGCAGCCCAATCCCCCGTGTCTTCAACACTCCATAACGCGGTATCCGGATTCGTTGGTACCCATCTCAAAGCCCCAGATTCACCAACAGTCACATCCTCCTTGTCCTTTTTATCCAAACCAGGCAGAGAAACGTTCCGAAATGCGGCGTTCATAAAAGAACCTTTCTCTCCTTCTCCATTCGAAACCATAAACGCGTCATTAATCATGGAACGTTTCCCATGTGGCTGAGGATTTAACACAATCTCCTGTTCCGGAATGATAGTATCCTCTGTAGAACTGCTACTCGAAGATGAACCTTGCCTTGAGACAGGGATGTCGACCAACGTTGAGATCGGACGCGTTTTGGGCTGACCGGTCTGAGTTCCTGGAATATCTGATCCATCCAGGCGAGTTGATGATTCCTTTCCAGTTCTTTTCTTGCGGATATACCAGAAAAGAACACAGCAGATCAGGACCAAACCGGCAACACCGCCGACAATCGATCCAATTAACCGACCCGTAGCGCCCGAATCAGTGGTGGTATTAGTCGACGGCTTCAACAAAGCCTCACAGGATGGATTGTTTGTAACGTTGAACCGATCTGAATCGATAAAACAGTTTCCGTTTAGACCAACTGGTGTGTTGACTCCAGACGGAATTGATGGAATGGCACCCGTTAATGAGTTATTTTCAAGGTTTCTAATTCCGAGTTATAGTTGTTAGTGTAAATTTCGGAGATGAAAACGACTCACAGTGTTTGAAGAGTTGTTGGTAAAGGCGGAACCGATCCCGTGAAATTATTGTTCTGGAGAGCCCTAAACGTAAAGTATAAGACAGCTTGTTTGAATAGTATTACAAGCGCATACAGAGTCTGGAGGTTTTGCGGAAGTGATGGGATTTCTCCAGTCAACTGGTTTTGGCTGACATCCCTGATAGTCAAACATTAATCATCCCCTCAAAAACGCGAAGATGTCAACTTAACAGCATAG
Organism: Rhizoclosmatium globosum; assembly: GCA_002104985.1. Taxonomy (NCBI): domain Eukaryota; kingdom Fungi; phylum Chytridiomycota; class Chytridiomycetes; order Chytridiales; family Chytriomycetaceae; genus Rhizoclosmatium; species Rhizoclosmatium globosum. The sequence continues at coordinate 7,709 of MCGO01000098.1, read as the reverse complement.
TTAGACTGAAAGGTAAGCTCGGAAGAGAACCTGTCAATTTACTACCTTGCACAAGGCTGAAGGTCGATGAGAACAACCAAGTGACAGCTTCAGAGCTTACAATACTTTGAGATAATAAGGCAGCGGAGGAATAGACCCGTTGAATGAATTTCCAGACAAGATCCTTGCTCAACATCAATTCAAAGCCTCTTCACATCAAACTCAGGTGAACTCACAGCGAAGTAAGTGATTGAGGAAGGACGCTTGGAAGTGGGCCTGTCATTCCAGTGTACGAGATTTCTCTGCCGTCAGGTCTTAATGCCGCAGAACATTACACAGTCGAACTTGGAACTCACAACGAAGTCAGCCGTTTCAATCCTCCAAGATCCGGAAACGACCCAGAAAAACGGGAACGCTGTGCTTTTCTGTCTTAAATATCAGTCAATGTAGTCGAATTCAGATTACTCACATGCCCGTGATGTACGTCTCACTGTCGTCACAGTATATATCACAGGCCCCGGCACAGTTGAAACCAGTACTGTAAGTGCAACATGCATTGTCTACATTACTGGTAAAGACGGAGGGCCAAGCTTGGTGGGCAATCTGGCAATCTGTTGGGACGGTTGTCATTTTTCAATGTTCGTTTGTGGCTGTGAAGAGACCTTTGGAACTATATCCAATTGATCGCAATGTAGAACAACAATGTTTCCCATCTGAATACTTATGTCGGTTTTGGTTTTGGTTGGTTTTACGGCAGAAAAACCTTGGATAATAAAGTTTGGTGACAAATCATTTCCGACCATTCTGGAGCAACAAGTGACATATTTGAATATTCACTATTCCTTTTTCAATAAGTTTTTACTTCAGTCAAGCAACCTGCCATTGATTGCTTGCCTTCTTGAAAGCATTCAGTTGTTCAAATCTTCACACTATTTTGGATCAATGATGAAAATGGAACATAATACTATGAAGCAATACTTAAGATGCTTGAGCTGTCACAAGATGGATGGCTTTGGGAGGCTTTGAGTAAACATATCGGAGTTTCCGGGATTTTGGGGTGGAGTAAAGAAAAGTGAAGAACGGAAGCCCGCATTCCTGCTTGCCAAACAGTTCAAACCTTCAGCTTCAGCCTCGAAACCAATAGTATTTGTATGAGAGGAACGACTGCCAAACTAGAAGATCTGCTCGCTTCTCTGACATCTGAACTGGAGGCAGTTGATCAAAGGCATACCATTGACTCATTTGGTAGGCTGCGAGCCTCTGCAGTGTGAGTAGCTTGTGCCTTCACTTCAGCACTTATCTTATGCATTCTCTTGGACAGGATAACTGGTCGCCTTGACTATCTGAGTCTCGCTGGTTGGTTGCCGCACCTTGTCGTTCTGTCTCCCAACGGCACCCTTTCCCTCTTCCACATTACCGCACAGCAATTCTCGAAACCTGCTGCATCTCTTTCAATCACACACATATCAAGTACTTCTCCAGCCACCTTTGACGTTCTCGGCTCTCCCACCCCTTCAACTTCTCCCACATCAGACACAATTACTCTAAGATGGGGCTTTAGATGTCCGGATTACGGAACACTCGATATCTGGGTCAAGTGCGTGCACAGAGTGCTTGCCGATCCATATCCAGGGCTCCAACCAAGAAGAGATCCAAACCACGTGTCTTTGGATTCAGAGGAAACTGTCGTACAAGTTGAGGACCCCACCTCGTTTGTACTGGATGCACTTTCAAGAGACTCGATGTTACAAAAAGGACGGGTGAATGGGAGTGGGTCCTCTGGGCTAGACATCACTTTAGATGGGAGTGGCACAGGGAGGAGTATGTCAGGATATGGAGTACCACTTCAGCGAAGTCGATCTGTCGGTGTTACTGTACCGCCTCGACGAGATGAATTACGAAAACAGGCCCAGCCAATGCCAACTGTGACAGTGCCGCGACTTGCACGCTCCACTTCATATGGTCACACTATTGTTGCCCCAACTCGAATCAGCAGTCCTACTGGGTCAGAAGAAACTCTACCAGGTCGATCATCTCCTGTAGAACTTGCTGCCGACAAGAATTACAATATTCCAAATCGATGGGAGTTGGATGACACGACACTACAAAACAGAAAAGCTTGGGGCAATCAAGCAATCAAGCACAGACACATTCATCCACGTACATCAAGCTCTGCCATAACGGTTGGCAGTCCTGGTGAAAAGAAAAAGTGGGTCCCGTTTGGGCAATGGTTCAAAAAGACCAAGTGACCACTCTATGATTCAACAACCACACGCCGTACTGGATTGCGGTGTTTTCAACTATAATCCTCATACCCTTTTGCTTCTTACAATTCTATAAGTGTATTTGTTCTGCGTATCTTTTTCTTATCACTGAAGTAAATCTGTGTCTTAAAACCGAACTCCCATGATTGTAGCAAGCTGTCCCACCTGTTCCCGTAGCTTTGACAGCGAAGCCCTCCAATGCGGCGTATGTTCAGTAACGCTGTGTTCATCGTGTGTTGAGAGCGGGGCCCAGGGAGTTTCGCAGTGTTCGAATGCGCAGTGTTCGTTGATCGTGTGTTCAAAGTGTGTTCCGAGTTCCGGACTTTCGTGCGCAAAGTGCGAGTCGTTCCGGTGTGCCACGTGCTTGGACGACGTTGGTTCTCTGTCGCCGACGTGCACATCAACGTCAAGCGAGAGTGAGTCACAAACCTCGGAAAAGTGGATCGCGTGTCCCTCGTGCGCTCTCAGCTACTGCCACAAGTGCTGCCACCACCTCGACTTTTGTATCGAGTGCAAGGTTCCACATTGCGAAAAGTGTCGGAACTGAACCTTGTGACTCACTGTCTATATTATGGTCATGCCATTTTGATTGATTTGATTGTAAGTGCAATTATTAATAAATCGAACCTGCCACATCACGCAGGGAACGCCTCATCCGTTGGCGCGTTTAAATTTGTGATTCCGACGATCGAATATTTCTCAATCAATCGATCGGAATGATTCCTAGTCTTCTGCTACTCTTGACCTTTGTATTCCCAGCATTTTCAAGTCCCAGCCTGAACTCCAGTCACTATGGTTGTGGCGTCTCTTTCCAGAATGGCATAACTCGTGCACAACTCGAGGCACCATTTCATGCTCATCTTGCAAATATGGAGGCTTCAAAGGAGACTTTGAAACCATCACTCTTTTAATCCAGCCATCAAAAGTAATTGTCGATTCGAACGATACCGTTAGCAATGCAGTTGCAACCCCAAACGATGCAATCCATATTCCAGTCTGGTTTCATATTCTCACAAAGCTCAATGGTACTACCTTTTTAACGGTCAGATCTCGGCTAAAATGGTGAAGGATCAAATGGATGTTTTGAATGCAAAGTTCGATGCATCCAAGTTCCAGTTCTTTTTGCAGGTTGGGATTTCACAAACAATGAAACCTGGCACTTTAATCCATGGTCCAACATGATGGATATTGGAAAAGCTCTTCGAAAGGGAGGAGTAAATACTTTGAACGTGTATACTTGTTTGATTGCTGATAGCCAAGGGAGCTATGGCCTCGGAACCTTACCTAACTCAGCTTCCCAATACGATATTCGAGACAGCGTCATGATCACCAAGTATAGCTTCCCTGGAGCTTCATACTACGACGGAAAACTTCTTGTTCACGAAGCAGGACACTGGCTCGGCTTGTACCACACATTCGAAGGCGGCTGTGACAGTGAGTTCGGAGACTACGTCGATGACACACCATTCGAATCAGATCAACTCGGCTCCAACACCTGTCCCATTGGACGCAAGTCTTGCCCATTACACGACCGTGAAGGACCGGACCCAATCCACAATTTCATGGATTACACGCATCCAGACTGTCAAACCGAATTCACACCGCTCCAATACGATCGTATGACGCGTCAGTACAACTTTTTCCGTGCGACTACCATGTATTCCGATCACGAATGGACCGGCTTCGACGCGCCAGGCTTAAACTTTACTGTAACAGATGCCAACGACTGTGCCGCGCAGACGAAAGAGCTCAACGGATTCTTTTTACGTATGATCGTAATACCAGGGAATGCAGTGTAAAGACTCCCAAAGACGGACTTGATGGTGGTGTGATGGTGAGTGCAAATTCAGCTCAACCAATTGCGTTCCTGGGATTGGATTTCCCGGATGCTTTTAATGCTGGGTCTACTGGTGTTCTTGATTGGCAAGAATGTCGTAGCCGTTGCGCTCAGAACCAGGAAAGTTGTGCTGTTGCGGTATTTGTTAAGGGGGTTTGTTACTTCAAGTTTCCTACGGAGCAAAAGCCTGGGGTTATGCGTGTTGCGGGCGTTATCAATTTTTATTGATTGGTGTGGGAGTTATAATTACCAGATATATCGAATAAAGCAGTCATACAAGAATAAGTTTCAATTTGAATTCTGAATTTACACGTGAAATATGTTTTATTGACTACAAACACAAAGCTTCGCCAATTGCAGCAATATCAGTATACCCTTCGTTTTTTGCCGATTCATAAACAAATTGATATCCGTCAACCATTCCAGTTAATCTACCGTGAGTTATCAACAAATCCACCACCTTTTGATGACCAAGTCTTGCCGCCGTCTTCAGACAAAAATTCTCATCAAACGAAGCATCAACTTCCGACCGCTCGATAAACGATCTAACACAAACTGCACATCCATATTCAACGGACTTACGAATTCCGAAATAGTTTCGACTCAATGGATCTACCTTCTCATTCTTCAATAACATCTCAACCATTGGGCACCAGTGCTTATTCGTTGCAATCGCCAACGGCTCGTTATCAGAGTACGCCAAATCAACTTCAATCCCAGATTTAAAACCGATTTTTTCAAGAACCAGTGTCAAGTTTCCCTCAACAGCCCATTTCAAGAGTCGAGGAACATGTTCAAGGAAACTGTCAATCCCTTCTTCCACAATTGTACAAAGATCCTCCAGTTGTCATCATTTTGATTTTCAGCGACAATTTTATGCTCGCGAATCCATTTCGCGTTGTGTCGACAAAGAGACTCAAACGTTTCTCCGAAACGACAGTTTGCAGCCGCTGTAGACAGAACATAATGATCATCTCCTGATATATCACCAATCCTATCATCTTCCACAAGAAGGTTTACAAACGCGTCCAAATTGTTGTTAATTGCCCACCGCAACAATTCATTGCCGTTTTCAAAAGGGCTCAACGAAAACGTAGGGAACAAGATTGTATGCGCAAAGTGGACGACTTGTGCGTGAAATGTTCCTTCAACAACGGTTTTACACTGCGTATAGCGACGGTGCTTGAGGACGGATAAAATCAAAGAATTATCTTTTCTTTTGAGCTGGGCAATGTATGGTAAAACAGTATCGATCACTTCGTCTTGTTTGGGATCCCATAACGGATGTGTCAAGATGGATTCAATAGAGAGGTCATCGAAATATTTGCAGGCTTCTTTTAGTTGGAAACTGAGATATTCGCCGATATTGGAACCTGGAGAAAACACTATCTTGTCTATATTGTCAGATAAACGGAGGTTGTGATGTAGTAGGTGAAGTCCTGCTTGTTCCCACTTCTGCAGTCTACAGAATTGGTGAAAAGAATTTTGAATCAAACAGCTGGGTACAACAGATTGCTTATGTTGAAGAAGGATCTTGGCAATGTGAGGCTTCATTTCCAAAAACAGGGGATTTGTTGTTACAGGCAGATGGCGACCATCTTCCAGCAATAATTTGACAATTTGTGAGTTCCCGTGAATACAAGCCTCTCTTAACGCATTGGAATGGTTTGGATCCACATCTGGACGCGAAGTCAGGATGGTTTGCACCAGGTCAAAGTTCTGCTGTCTTGTAAATTCTTCAAGAACCCAATTCATGACTTTAGTAGAAGCAAAAGCACGCACGCTCGGATATTTAATCAGCAGCGCTACAATTCTATAATGCCCAATCTGAATTGCACGCTCGACTGCGACATTTCCATTTGCTGCTGGATCAATGGAGTCAATGGCCAAAAGCATTTCCACAATTTTGTGTGACCTCGACCACAGGCAGCAATAAAAGATCGATTGTCCTCAGATGCAGGATTGACTCTTGGGTCTTTCAGGAGCCGTTCAACAAGCTCCACTCTTCCATCCAAACACGCATGATAAAACAGAATATCGTTGCCGACTGATGGATTCATTCCAGGAATAGATAGAAGCACGTCCACGAGAGGCCATTTTTTCTTGGTTGCAGCCACTTGCAAAGCAGAACAGTTTCTTGCTGTTCCATCAACACGTGAATCTTCTAGAAGTCGTTGAACCACTGCTGTATGACCACGGGCAGCTGCGTGTCTGACAGCGCGATTCTCATGGAGAGAAGGATTCACGCGGGCATATCCTAAAAGCACATTCACAATATTCAAGAGTCCGCGAGAAGCAGCCTCAATTAAGCACGTGTCATAAAATGTGCGCCCATCCATTAATAGAGCAAGTACAATGTCACAATTTTTTCTGATGATTGCGATATACAGTGGATCTTTCCGGTTTTTACGGCAGACTTTGAGGTTTGGATCAGCCAACAGTTGTATTACAGCGTCTTTGTACCCAAAGTAGCAGCACCACACAGAAGCCGATTCATTTGACTGGAGATGTTGAAAGATTGGAGCGATTGTAACGTCTTCACAAGCTTCAACGCCAAAGTGTTTGACCAAACCATCTTCTTCATGAACAAATGGGACGCAACAGAAACAAAGGACGTATGGATTTCTATTCCGTCAGTTCCTTGAGAGGAACACTGAACGCGAGTTTGTAGAATCCAGCTTTGTAACCAAAACTCAAGTACTCCCAAACACGTGTATGGCAAAAATCCAGTCTCCACCGAAATAGGAGTCACTGTCATAGGAAAACCTGTCGCTATGACTTTCATCGCTGTCCTCGTGATAGTCACGGCGTTTCGGAGGTCATCACAGTTGAGAAGGTATGGCGCCTGATCGAGGTTCGCACCGTTGCGATCCAGCCACGCAGTAATGTGCGTGGCAGCGAATGCAACGTCGTTGAGAATCCACGGTGCAAAGACCTTCTTTGAGGCAAGACCGAGGCTTTGGAGGTGCTCATCGATTGGAAGCAGTTGAATGATTTGACTGATAACTTCGGGCGGAACTGATTCAATTGTGGTTCTGAAATGTAAACCAGTTGATTAGCTGGTTGATACAAGAGTGCTGGGTGTACCTGTGGATGAGCTGCTGTCTTGTGTCTGGGTCATTCTTTTGGAGAGAATCAAAGCACATAATATTCAATACGCAGAAACCCAATCTTTATTGCCCTCCACATTATCGAATTTCAGATGCACAACTCTTCAATTAATTCTGCCAAATTCATATCTGGGTCTTTCGTGGCATCTGCATACTTCACCTTGTATCCTTCAACCATTCCAGCAGCTTTTTGCAACTATAATGAGATAATCAACAACTTCCTTCCGGCCGGTTTAGCTGCAGACTTTACACAAATATTTCCATCAAACGAAGCATCCACATCTTCATGATTGATGATCAAATTGACGCAAGAAACACAACCATTTCAACTGACTTCATCAGACCATAGAGTTTCGACTAGTCGGATCCACAGTTTCATTTTTGAAGAAGTAAATTCACCATCCCACAATAATTAGTCCACCGCTACAGCCAGCGCCTCGTTATCGGAATAGGACATGTCCCCTTCAAAACTAAAACCTAAAACCTCTACCACCATAATCAAGTTATTCTCAATAGCCC